>JAOTQJ010080794.1:0-12585 GCA_025642045.1 Solanum sejunctum
GTTATATTTGGTCCCAAACTTTATTAAATCGAACCAATTAAGGACGTTCGGGGTTTAAATTACGTTGCGGGTCCTAAGAAACCCCTTACAGCCTCCTACGCATAGATATGACGTATATCACACCCATGAATGAGACTCTACTTGATGCGGCATGTCTGACTACGAGTACCATTTATAAACCTAGAGCTCTGATACCATCTCTGTCATAACTCGAACCTGTGATGTCTATATTCACATCATCAGTTCAGAAGCGTATATGAATAGTAAACATATAGTTTTAAGGGATAGAAAAGTAGGAATCATGCTATGGAGATATCATAGGGAAAGAGATCAACATGGATTCACATAACATATAGGACATAAAGACTAAGGGGAATATAAGTATGACTTACTCTATGGGGCAATTCAGGATTTAGGATCTTCTATATTTCAACATCAAACATACATACATATCATAATCCTCATAATAAATCCATAATAGCCATATCCAAAAGATATCCATAAATGTATGCTCCAAATACAATACATAACACGTAGATCCAACAAGAGTCAATAAGATGTCTAACAATGCCTTTAATCTTAAGATATAATGGGGGCCAAGATATGCTCCGGGTTTACCCTAAAAGTATATAACACAATGGAAGTGATATAGGTAGAGGAATGGTGGCTTGTCCTTGTAAGATAGGACTCACCACAACAAATGTCTCAATTTAAATCTAGAGTCAAATAGAGAATGAAAATGTAACCTACGATCCCTACATGGTAAGATCATATAGGCAAAAGTATGCGTTAGTATGTTTGAATTTACTAAGTATGTAGGGTGCAATGAATATAACTTATCAAAACCTATATGCAATTTTAGATGGCAAGGGCATATAATATAGAAAGAGGTTTATAGCAAGGAATGTAATATAACAAGATGCTATGAAATTCATGATGCATGAAATCCAAATGATGGTTATATATATAGTGGGGATGTGACCTTAACTAACATAAGTAAAACTAACCGAGCTGTTACTTGGAATCCCAATGAAATCCCCTCATCGCTAAAGAGGCGGTCTACTTGTAAAAGGTAAACCATACTTCACTTTACAAGAAAAACTCCTATTTTATATGAAGTAACCTTTCTTAGGGGAACAACACCTATTTCAGATAAGATTTTCACATATAGCATATCAAGTTAAATCATATCATGTCCTCCCTTACGAGAACAACATCCATTTTGGAGGCATCTTTCCTTATATAGAGAACACTTATTTCAGAAAGGAAAACCTATGATAGGCATATAATTCAAGAAAAAAGAGAGAGAGACCTTAGGGATAGCTATAACGCCCCCAATCCATCGGTCCTTAGTCGTCATCCCATAAGAATATATATTCATATATATATACATGCTTTCAAGAGACAATAGACATTTTCAAAACCATTTCAATGAATTCTTAGGCTTAAAGGCCAAAACATAGTTCATAATTCATAATACTTAGGTTCAAATGCCAAAACACAGTCCATAGTCATAATACTCATGCATAGAAATAGCCCATTCATATACAAGATGGTACAAGCATCCAAAATGGTCCAAGAGCTATAATCAATAGACATATATGTGATCACATTCTTGTCATAATCATAATCATATAGAAATTATCTCATAAAACATAATTGAGCTTAACCCACTTTATAATTTCCATGAAATCTCGTGAACATGAATGCATACACAATGAATAATGTGAGAATGTCATGAGTAATTAAGATTCACTCTAAAATCAATCGTATAACATGAAATTGAATTAAATTCATAATTAAATCCATATTTAAAATCATGTATAAACCACCCATGCTCAAATAAGCTTTTAAAAGGGACATGCATAATCATAGATTCATAAAAATAATGAAATTCAATATTTGAAAGCTTAAATCACCTAAAAATCAATTGATAAACATACCCCATCTATTATTGGAATTTAAGGAATCATAATATTTATAACTCCAAATTAAAGTAAGCAAAATCCATATAGATTTCTTGAAAATAGCTTGAGTCTCTTTTATTGAAAGTAACCAAGGATCAAAGGCCATATACCTTCACAAGATGAAGAGCACCCAAGAGAAAAATTGATGAAGAATTGAATGTGTCTTGATCCCCAAGTTAAAAATTCACAAGAGTTCCTTTGAGAGAGTCTTTGAGAGAGTTTAAATTGTGAGGAATAATTTTTTGGATGTTTGAAATAGGGTTTAGGTCTTTAGATGATCATTGGCTAGCATAGGAATCCCCAAAAGATAAATAGAATTATCCAAATTTTCGAGAATATCATTAATGAATCGGGTAGAAAAATGAAAAAGTGTAACTATAATTGAAGCCTCACATCCCATGTGGTACTACATGATTCATGTGGAGTGCCTATGAACCCATACTTAGGTAAAAATCTTGAAATTGGAACTTGGCTCAACATGTAGAAAATTTTTCACTTCAAAAGCCCCACGGAGGGCCTCACGGCACATACAACACCACATGGTCAGTGTGGCTGGGTGTGGCACATAACTAGGCCAAAGAATTGCTATTTCAGGCCAAATGCTATTTCGATGGATCTTGAGAAGCCACATGGCCCATATGGGTGCCCATGTGGCGACACAACATATGAGGGCTTTACAAAAATGGTCATAGCTTCTTCATCCGAGCTCTAAAGGAGGTGAAGACAAATGTATTGGAAAGCTAATTCAAAGAGCTGTAATTTGATAGGTTGTGGCCTGCTAGTTCATTTATACTAAGAGATATGCCAATTTAAAGTTAACCCATCTCTTCTGAAAAACTTCGCCCATGAAATTCCTTTGAACTTGACTTGATGCAGGAGACCCAAAATGGCCTTAAACGATATAAATATTCTTGAATAAAAGGCTTGAAAGATAAATTAAATCGACCTTGGAGGTTCCATACGGTGTCACCTTGGCCTAAAATTTTCTGAAAACAAATCTTAGGTGTTACTAAAGCTATACCAAAACCAGGTCCTTACAACAACACTAGGCATACCTAGAAGCATAACTATCAAAATAAGAGTATACATGTCTAATTAATGTGGTAACACAACCATACTTGGAGACTGTTAGTTGGCTTAGTCATAGGTGACAGACGAAAGAGAATTGAGAAATCCCTAAGATCTCTTTTTATCTCAACAAAAGTGCTTTAGGAAATCAAGAATTTTAAAACCAAAAAAAAAATTGAAAGAGAACCTGCATGAGTAAATTAATTAAGAACTGAAGACAAAAGTAATTTTAGAACATCCATTGAAGAATTTCACACATTTCAATTAATGTTACTAAATAAGTATTAACACTATAAACATTAGTATCATTCATGAAATTGAAAGAGAAGGGTAAAATCCACAAAGTAAAATAGCCTGCCTGTTAGTTAACAAAAATACAACAGTATCAGAGAGAAAAATCAAACAAAAAATTAAAAACCTGGATTGAAGGAGTTTAGAGAAAATGTGACTGAGATGGGGAAGAGAAAAATAGTATTGAGAGTTATTGGTCAGAACAGAGAACTCCTAGTCAGTATCTAAAATGTCAATGCACATGGCTAGCTCACAAATTGGATAGCAGTACATGTGTTAATTGATAGAAGGTCTAGCCCATGTATAAAATAACACTTAAAAGTACCACTTGATAAAATAAATTGTACCAACATTCAACCCTTGTAGTCTTATCAAGTAGTATTATAAAGTTCTTAATATGAATATAATATTAACTTTAATCCATTAAGCTGCTTGCTTGATTTTTCTTCTATAATCTTTTACTTTTGATTCATTTTGGATTCAAATCTCTTCAATTTTTCATTAATTTAATCATACAAATTAATCATACTATCTAACACAACTCACAAAACTAATGTTCGGGAAGTATAAATAAAAGTATTAAATATGAGACAAATGATGATTGAAAGTATGAACTTTTTGCATAACATTGGACTTAATATTGAGAATCGCGACTAAATTAGAAAATTATAATTTTTAAAATTTGGCGGAGAATTTTAAAGAGAACAATATCCCAAAAGATATAAAAGACGATGATATATAATTGCTAACTTGGAGAACTTTGATAATTATTGTATTTATTAAGAGAAATATTGCTTCTATAATTGTGTTTTGATTGCATGCATCCTTAAACAACATGTCATGATATTTTGGAAAGTTGTGAATGGTGACTCGTATCATAAGTCCTTGACCATGATAACTTAGGTGGCAAGGTAGTTGATACATTGAGATTCATATCGTGAGTCCTTGATCATGAGCATTTAGGTGGCAAGGCAGTTGATATATAGAGATTATTATCATGAATCCTTGATCATAAGATAGGTGTCAAGGTAATTATTATATTAAGATTATATGCGATAGGCTGTGCGACAATCTTGATTTCACCTTGCATTGCATTGCATACCATATCATTGTATTACTTGTTGTAGCTTTGGATTTGCTTAATTTAGATTACATGTTTATTTTATTTGCACCATGCTATATAAATTGACAGCACTAATGCTGCACTGGTTTTCCTATTGCAGGTAGAAACATTCCTAAATTATTTAATAGTTTATTCAATTTCTAATTCCCAATCGATTAAACCTATCAAGTACATAATATATAATATGTGTACTCACCCCTACTTCTTCTCAACCCCCTCCTCGGCAGATTCTTCAGGATTATCCACTTGGTAGTTGATTTGCTCGTGCAGTTGGTTCATACTCGATCTAGTGGTGAGGCTCAAGGGCTTTGAGTTCCATTAGATTTTATACTAGTTTTATGGTCTTTAATTTTGTTCAAAGACTAAAATATACTTATTTCACTCATTTATGTCTTAGGTGCTCTTTACAGTTGTGACGCCAGGTTCTAGTTTATGATTTGATGGGTAAATTATTATGTAATGACTATTTAAATATTGGAGTTTCTCCTTTAAATGTATTTTATCTTTGGGTTTGGAAATTAGTGGCTCCGTAGTCATGATCCTATTTTGAGTGATTATACTTTTGGTATTAGAGTACTAGGTTCACCGATCTTACGACTAAAAGAGGAGGGAGTTTTGTAGAGTCTCATGGATCGGTATGTAGATGTCCATATCTATCCCCAAGAGGCTAACTGATGCTTGTTAGAAGAAATCCTTTTTTTGTTGAATCCTTTCGTTTGATTTGTTCATACTTAAGTTTGTATGCCTCTAGTCCATTCTTTCTACATAGATGTCAAGGAATAGAGTTATAGGTACCGAAGATGAGCCTTTAGCTATTATCCAAGCCCCAGTCAAAGGGTGAGATAGAGGGTGAGGAAGAGATCTTGGAAGAGCTAGAGGTTGAGGCCGGGCTAGAGGAGCAATACTAACACAAGGTCAGATTATAGGGGCTTCACCTAAACTAATTGATAATCCAATTTATGAGTAGTAGGTTGAGGATCCAGTTGACCCTCCAACAACCTCATAGGGTACACCAATATTATTATAGGAGCTATTGACTTCATTGTTGGCAAGGTTGGAGGGTACCTCTGCTACTAGTATTCTTCCAGGTACCATAGTTCCTACTATAGCTCTTAGCCTTACATAGATTGTTGAGTGACCTAACATGGGATTCTAGACCCCAAGTTAGTTTTTCATGCCTTTTATTATGCCTCTGAGGTTTTCAGCCCCACAATTTTTGCCAGTGCTGCTATGTCCTTGTATGAGTATAAAAACTTTGAAAGATTTGTGAGATTGGCTCCTCACAAATTTAATGGTATAGCCGGGGATGGGGCATATCACTTTCTGACAAAGTGTTAGGATCGACTGTTTAATATAGGCATTATGGAGGATCACAAAGTAGCTTATATATCTTATCAATTCATAGGCATGGCCAAAAAGCGATGGAGGTCGGTGATGGCCCGAAGACCTGTTGATTTTCCAACAATGAATTGGGGCCAGTTTACTGAGATATTTCTTGAGAGATTCATACGTTATAGTCTTTGCGATAGGTGTCGTGATGAGTTTGATAGATTTGAGCAAGGTTCTATGACTATGTCCCAACAAGAAACACGATTCTATAAGTTGTCTCGCTATTTCATGTATATTATTCTAATGGAGTTTGAGCGAATTTGCCGATTCCTAAAGGGGTTTACAAGCTATCTTTAAGAGGCCACCACTCTCTTGTGTTATCTAGTGGTTTCTTTTAGAGTATTGTTGACCATGCTAGGATGATAGCGGGCATCAGGTATGCACGATAGGGTGATAGTAAGAGGTCCCACTGTCAGGGTCAGTTTGGAAGTCATATATCCAGAGATAGAAATCCTCAAAGATAGGGCACTCAGGGTTATCATGGGAGATCAAGTCATGCAGCCCTTCCTGGTGCAGATAGTACCTATAGGCCCAGAGCTTATTAGGTATGTGATGAGTTGGGTCATAAGTTCTAGGATTTCCCTAAGCATGCTCCTGCTTCTTTTCCACCGGGGGCACAAACAACTCACTCTACATCAACTTCAACAACTATAGGTGCTTCATAGAATGCGTGGGTAATGCTCAAGGTGTTAGGGGTGGAGCTCAAGGTGGCACTCATGGTAGAGCACACGCCAACGGTCAATATTGAGAATATTATGCCATTCCAAGTTGAACTTAGGCATAAATATTTGATACTGTGATCATATGTATTGTTCTAGTTTGTCATCATTTAGCTTGAGTATTGTTTGACCTTGGATCTTCCTAATCATATTATATCAAATTATTTTTCTACTAATATTGATGGTTTATGTGAACCTCTTGATGTGCCTATTTGTGTTTCAACTCTGGTAGGTGAATCCTTAGTGGTAGATCAGGTATATCGAGATTGTATAGTGGTAATCTCAAGAAGGGAAACCCAGGCCAATTTGATCCTCGTAGACATAATAGACTTTGATGTTGTTATGGGAATGGATTGGTTGTCCTCTTATCATGCAATCCTTGATTGTTATGCTAAGACTATCACCCTAGCATATCTAGGTTTACCTAAGTTAGTATGGGCAGGCACTCCTAGCTCTTATCCAAAGGGAGTGATTTCTTTTGTTCATGCTCGACACATGATTCAGCATGGGTGTTTATCTTATTTGATTTACACATGTGATATTTCTATGGAGTCATCTTCTTTAGAGTCTAAGAGGGTAGTAAGGGAGTTTGTAGATATGTTTCCTACTGACTTGCTTGGTGTTCCCCTAAAACATGATATCGACTTTGCTATTGATGTGGGATCGGACATTAAGCCTATATCTATTTACCCTTATTAGATGGCTCCTGCAGAGTTAAAGGAGTTGAAGAAGGGGTTCATTCGGCCTAGTGTGTCACCTTGGGGGTACAGCGGTGTTGTACGTAAAGAAGAAGGATAGTAGTATGAGAATGTGTAGTGACTATCGTTAGTTAAATAAAGTGACCATCAAGAACAAGTATCCTTTACCTTGTATTAATGACTTGTTTGACTAGCTTCAGGGTGCCTCAGTGTTCTCCAAAATTGATTTAAGGTTTGGGTATCATCAATTGAGGTTTCGGGAGTAAGACATCCCAAAGATTGCTTTTAGGACTCGATGTGGGCACTATAAGTTTGTAGTTATGTCATTTGGGTTGACTAATGCCCTCGTCACTTTTATAGAATTGATGAACCTAGTGTTTAAACCCTATTTGGACTCATTTGTGATTGTGTTCACCAATTACATCCTAGAATACTATAAGAGTTAGGCAGACCATGTTCATCACTTGTAAACTGTGCTCCAAAGGTTGCGTGAATAGAAACTTTATGCTAAGTTCTTTAAGTGCAGATTTTGGCTTGAGTCTGTAGCTTTCTTAGGTCATGTGGTGACTAAGGATGACATCATGGTTGACTCTACTAAGATTGTAGGAGTTTGTTAATGGGTGAGACCCACTTCAGTAACTAAAATTTGTAGTTTTCTTGGACTAGCAGGCTATTACTGTCGATTTGTTTCAAGGATCCTCCTCTATCGCAGGCCCTATAACCAGGCTTACTCAGAAAGAAGTAACATTTTCATGGACAAATGAGAGTGAGGCAAGCTTCCAAAAGCTTAAGAAAATATTGACATTGGTTCCTATCCTAGCCTTACCTGAAAAGGGCATGCCCTTTATGGTCTATTGTGTCACTTTTAGTGTAGGCTTAGGTGGAGTGTTGATGCAAAAGGGGAGGGTTATAGCCTATGCTACACGACAACTGAAGGTTGATGAGAGAAATTACCCTACCCATGATCTTGAGTTGGATACAGTAGTATTCGTGTTAAAGTTGTGGCAATACTTTCTTTATGGGGTGCATTGTGAGATCTACATTGATCATAGTAACTTTAAGTATAATTTTTGCAACCTAATCGAAACATGAGACAACATAGGTTTTTGGAGTTGCTAAAAGACTATGATATCTCTATTCTTTATTACCCTGGGAAGGCTAATAAAACTGGTGAGACATCTCCCTACCTCATAATCTATCATCATCAAACATCGATACCTCTAACAAACATGATAGATTATGTTTAATTCTAGACAAAGTGTTGAGAGGTGACACTAAGTCGGCTTCTCTTGATTCTGAGGGAATTTTAAGAATTAATAGTCGTATTTGCGTGCTAAAGGTAGAAGAATGGGTTCCTTGATCTTGGAACATTATGCTAAGTATTACATTCACTGGGTATGGCAAAAATGTTTTATGACCTGAAGCAACATTATTGATGGTTCAAAATAAAAAGAGACATTATAGAGTTTATGGCTAAGTGTTTGAATTTTCAGCAGGTTAAGGCTGAACATCGAAAACTAGGAGGTTCAATTCAGAGGATGCTAATTCCCAAGTGGAAGTGGGAGAGTATGACTATGGATTTTATGACTGAATTACCCATAACATTGGGTTAGTCTCACTCATTTTGGGTGATTGTAGAGAGGTAACAAAATTAGTTCACTTCATTCTTGTGAGGACTAGCCAAAATATGGAGGAACTAGCTAAGATCTATATATGTAGATTGTTAGATTACACAGGGTACCTATTTCTATTGTGTCAGATCAAGGTTCAGTATTCACCTCTAAAATTTGGAATGCATTATCGCATGGTTTAGGTACATGATTAGACATGAGTTCAGCATCCCTAGATCGATGGTCAGTTTGAGTGGACTATTCAAGTATTGGAGGATATGCTTAGGGCATGTGTGATTGATTTTGGTGTCTGGTGGGATTAACATTTGCCCTTAGCAGAGTTTGCTTATAATAATAATTATCTCTTTAGTATTCATATGGCACCATTTAAGGCATTGTATGGATGTAGGTGCTGGTCGGCTATTAGGTGGTTTGACACAGTCGATGTTGATGTATTAAACACTAATTTTCTTAGAAATAATATGGAGCAGATATGCCTGATCCATAGTCGATTGTTGATAGCCTAGAGTCGGCAAAATATCTATGCTAATAGGAGAGTTCTTCCGTTGAAATTTATGGTAAGCGATCATGTGTGGTTGAAGGTTTCACCCTTGAAAGGTGTGATGAGGTTTGGAAAAAAAGGTAAGCTTAGCCTATGTTTATTGACCCATTTGAGATTCTAACAAGAGTAAGTGAGGTGGCTTTACAATCTAGATTGTCAACTGTCCATCCAATATTTCATGTCTCCATGCTTCAAAAAAACATATCAGAAGAGTCCCATGTTATTTCCTATGATGTCATAGAGTTGAGTCCAGATTTGACTTATGAGGAGGATCCAATAGCCATTATAGATAGAAATGTCCATAGACTTAGGACTAAGGATATTGCTTTAGTTAAATTTCAGTGGAAACATCGACCAGTTTAGGAGGCAACTTGGGAGACAGAATTCGACATGCGTGCTAGATACCCTCATATCTTCGAAGCTTCAGTTACTTTCTTTTACCTTATATTTGAGGACGAGCATGATTTTTAGTGGTGAATAATGTAATGACCCATTAGGTCATTTAGATGGATTCTTATTTATGAGATATCCTTCTCGTAAATTTTAATTGGATAAGGTTTGCCACAATTGTTGAATAATAGAAATCATCAAGACACTTTGTGACTTTGATTCTGTATGAAAAGAAAGCATATAGATATGGCTTTAGAAGAGTGCAACATGATACACTTGCTTTATTTTCTTTAATATAAACATATGGCAGTAGTGGAATGCAATATGATAACCTTGCTTTATATTATTTTAACATAAACATATAGTAGTGACAAAGTTAGGTTGTTGTCCTTAATTAAGAAAAGGAACTAAATTTTAGTATTTCGCTGGAAAAATAATGGGTGTAGTAATAGCACTAGCAGTATTATCATCAGAAGTATCAATTTTCATTGAGAATAATTGCGAGAGTTATTGTTCTAGGAGTTGAATTCAAGATTTATCCATTTGGTAGAATTGTTTGAGTGCGCAGTTCCGACACTGAGGTAGGTTTAACTATTCTTATTTGAGATTGAGATTGAGTTATTGAATATTCAGATGTTATAATTTATGAAATGGGATCGTATCATGAACTAAAAATTTTCTTATAATACCTATATGGAAAACTTTAATTATATATGCGGTTAATTATTTTGTTTGAAAGCATGAAAATCTTAATCTAATTTTTGAATTGTTTTAGTTATTAATGAAAGAAATATTTTGCATGTTGTTAATAAATATAAAGAATTCTGAAATAAAATAACTGAGTAAAAACTAAATTGAAAATAAAATCAAAATCATAAGGAAAATTGTTTGGCAACGCCAGGCATACCTGGAAGCATACTTGTCAAAATAGGAGTATATGTATCTAATTGATGTGGTAACACAACCATACTTGGGAACTATTAATTGTAATAGTCATAGGTGAAGGACGAAAGAGAATTGGCAAATCCCTAAGATCTTGTTGAATTTCAACAAAAGCCCTTTTACGAAATCAAGAACCTTAATATCAAAAATAAAAAAAAAATGAAAGAGAACATGCATGAGAAAATTAATTAAAAATTAAAGACAGAAGTAGTTCTAGAACACCTATTAGAGAATTTCACACCTTCCAATTAAAGTTACTAAATTAGTATTGACAATATAAATATTAGTACAATTCCTGAAATTGAAAGAGAAGGAGCAAAATACACAAAGCAAAATAGCCTACCTGTTAGTGAACCAAAATACAACAGTATTAGAGAGAAAAATCAAACAAAAATTTAAAACTCTGTCACAGCCCAACCCTGGGGCCATGACTCGTGCCAACTAGGCACTTAAACCAATATTAACTCGCAAAACCACAACTTAAAGTCTAAGAATTCTACCAAAATTTTGGTAGAGTTTCCTCTGTTTTTATGCCCTATCCTCACCTGCAGCAGCTCCCAGAATACACAAACAGCACATATGCACATATATATATATATATATAACTAATGCGGGCCGACATGGTCACCGCTGCGGTCCTGCCGCCTAATAATCATGTCATACATAGAGTAATGCGGTCCCGCCTGATCAGGTATCAAGTACATATAATAGACCATGTGCTCACGTATATCTCACATACCCACTACCCACTAGTATCCACAGACCTTAAGACATATATGCTGAACACAATAAGCTACCAATAACTGGCTCCTGAAATAAAGAGGGGCATTGCAGCTGAAACTGGTGATCCTAGACAAGAGGGGCTCGCACCTGCTCGTCGATACCTGCGGGCATGAAACGCAGCCCCCGAAAGGAGGGAGTCAGTATGAAATACGTACCAAGTATGTAAAGTGGTAAAAGCAGATATGAAAAATAAAATAAACTAGAAGTACAGCTGAAAGAGGCGTAACACATACCAATGTCAAGAATACTCTTTTTATGTGAAAGCTCAAATATGCATGTCGGACTAGGACGATGGCGGCCCCTGAATGCGCGCCATTCAATACACGACTCTGGGAAGATTCAGATAATAGCAATCTTTATCACAAGCCCCATCTGTAGTAGAGGTGAGCTACAGGCGTTACGTATTGCCGTCCCTGTAGTCATGCCGTGGGGTAGATGTAATATAAGTGAAACACAAGCATTACGTATCGCCGTCCCTGCGTTCACTTTGAGGTGAGCTACAGGCATTACGTATCACTGTCCCTATAGTCATATCATAGGATAGATGTAGTATAAGTGAAATAGAGGCGTTACGTATTGCCATCCCTGCATTCACTTTATAGGATAGGTGAGTCACAGGCGTTACGTATCGCCGTCCCTGAGCCCACGTATCATAAGATCATCATATCCTGTTGTGATCCCCACACTTTAGAAATTATACCTAAATACACTTAGTTATACTTGCACAAGACCAAAATCGGCCCGGGAACCGGCGAATAGAAACTGACTTGGCACGAGCAGATAAATGAGAGCTTTATGCATACAAATTAGTTAAAAGTCCATAATACACAATTACTTCCTTATAAAATTACTAAGTTGGGATCTTAGGTAGGATCTTATTAAATCCAGAGTACAAGTAAAGATGTTCATCGCAACCCACCTAGTTGTTATCTAAGGATGTCCCTTTCTAGAATAGGCTTCCACATGATTAAGTTTGAGTAGTCCATTAAGAATTGCAAGGTTGGAACCATTGGAAACAAATCCATCCTACGTTGTACCACTAA
>JAOTQJ010080845.1:0-12584 GCA_025642045.1 Solanum sejunctum
ACCAGTTGCTATCTTCTTTAGATGATCCCAGAGAAAGATTTTAGGATAGAAGCTTGAATGAATGAATATTTGTTATTTTAGTATGAAGTAGTTGATCTGATGTACTAGTTGTTTGTTTTTCTCATTTGTTAGTTGTTGGTAATAAATTCTCGTTATGTTTTTCAAAAAAAAAAAAAGGAACAAAGCAAGAGAGATCACTAGTGAACTTACTACTAGATATCGATAGGGATAGATATCACCAAGTAGTTCTCCTATAAAAAATTAGATGGATGAAATATAGCCCTACCCAAAATAAGAACTCAATATAATCACTATTAGAATCCTTACCTGGCATCTATTTAGTGCTGCGGATTTGTTCTCTCTTGTGAGTTCTTTCCACTTGTTTGGAAGCAAAAGAAAATTTCGAGCAGTTATCCCTAGTTCATTGGATAGTTTAACTGGTTTAGTTGGCCTTCCTTTACCAATTGGGATCTCTATTTTCATCTTGCATCCCAAAGCCTTCTTCATTTTCTCAAAACCTTTCCCTCTAGTCTTACCACAACCTTTTCTGATTCTAGTGGAATCACCTGACAGAAAGAAGTTAACTTCAAATATCACGTATAATCTAAAAAAATTACATATATGACAGTTTGACACAGGATGAAGACTGAAAATTTTTCTTTGTTTTGTTGTTTATTAAGTCAAATCAATCATCGACAAAAATTGACAGACAAATCCAACTAGAAGTAGTAACACAGGGACATCAACATATGCAACTGCAGCAGAGAAGTTGCCAGTGAAACACATTTAACTATATTATCTTCATTTGGCTTACATATTAGAAGTGCAAAATCAAAAGATATGAATAAGATATCCAAGGAGAAAATGTGCAACACTATCAGTGATGTAGTTTTTCCTTAAACACAATTCATTTAATGAGGAATGATCCAATCAGCTTAAGCTTTGTAAAATTATTGTAATATCCAAAGTCAATAGTACTTTTTCTGTAATGACCAGTCGATTATTAATGGTCTCTGAGATCTCCTTAGTCTAAAGTAGTTGAACGTTCCCCTTTTATCATCCATATTAGTCAATTAAAGGAAGAACAATCATACACACACATGCACCAGGTTAAGTACAGTTGCAAGTTCATCTTAAAAAAGCTTCTACTGATAAAATCATCTTTCACATATTCCAAGCAACTAAATATCTGATAGTTTTTAGCATACATTTTTATAAATTGTGTATCGTTATGCTGTTATGCCAAAGCTTTAACTTCGACCATAAGCAATCAGTCATAACATAACACTTCAGTTTGCACAAGCATGGCTACCACAACCCACTATGCTAAATAATATCAACTACTTGAACTCATCTGTAGGTGACGTCGTGAAACAAAAGGTGTTACTGCTATAAATTACAAGTTCAAACGGGTGAGAAATCAATAGTATTACTATGCGGGAGATTGTTACAATAGTTTATTATGGACATCTACATAAAAATAGAAGCAATGAGAAAGAGGAGTCTAAAGAGGAAGAGGAGACGATTAAGAACAATAATGGACAACTACCAAAGAAGACATTATTTTCATATACAATCAATTTACTACAATGATTTCAAACTATTAAAACTATATTTCGCATCCAAAATTTTACTAAATCAAGGAAAAAAAAATGATATTTCACTAATTGGGAGCATCATTAGTGACAAAAAAATGTGTCATTGATAACTTCAAATTCCTGGATAATAATGCTCAATAAATGGCACCAATTCATTTTTTGGTGAAAAATTTTAGTAGACAAACCTTTTCTACGAAATTTATGTTTCGTCGCTAAAAATATGTATCTCGTGTATTCAAGCACAAAATGTAAGTTGTCACTAAAAGTTAACAATAGTGATGAATTTTATGTCGTAGCTAATAATTTCATAGTTGTAAATCACATTTGTTATAGTGTGATTCACTCTATTTGAGCTTTTTTGCACCTATCCAGATCGAGACTCAGACTTCGAGTTGCCGTGGATCTTTGGGATTTTCTTTATTGCTTCCTTTTAGACTTTGTATCAGATATTATCAACTTTATATTTCATTTGCGACAGTCCTCAATCATACTATTTTAGATGCTCTTGTACTCATGACTCCAGATTTTGGGGATTTCTTATGATATGTTGTGATGATTTCTGCTTTATTTTATCGTTCTTTAGTCGTGATCCGTTTTTGGATCGTGACAATTTACTAGTTAGGTCTAGATTTGTTATAGTGGTACTAGTTCCTTAGGAGATCATTCCGTTAAGGGAATAAATTTACCACAATGTCCGTCAAAATTAACTGTAACTATTAAATTAGAGTGAATAGGTAATTACCGTTGAAGGAAGATTTGAAGGAGTCAACTAGAGCTAAAGAAGCCTTTATTGAGGACCATTTCATGGTGTTGTGAGACTTGATAACATCCAAGTGAAATTCACTCAAGCTCATCTCCATCCGGGTATACCTTTGGAGTGAACATGATCTAGACCAGAAGACTCCTGTAACAACTTCCAGTTTAGGAGGTTTGAGTGCACAAAAGTTGGTCTGAAAAATAATTGAGAACCAGGTTTACGAGACTACTTATGGCTCGTAAGTTGTTATATGGCCCGTAGGATTGGTTCATAAATATAGAACTTTAGTAAGGGGAAAAGTTTTCAAATTTGGGGTAACCCACAGACCAAGTTACGGCCCGTAGAACATCTTACGACTCGTGGATGGGTTCATGAGTGAGACCCCAGAGATGAAGAAAATTGAAGTTTTCAGGAATGTGACTTACGAGTTATAATACGGCCTATGAAATAAGGTACAACCCGTATACGGTTTCATGGAATGAGATCAGTAATAAGCTAAAAATTTGGGTAAGTATGGAAGGACTCTACGAGTTTAATCAGGGCACATAAAATGTTTCACGACCCATACTATTGATTGTCATTTTCAATTGAGCAAAAATCAGATTTCAGGATTCTCAGTTGTGCCATCAGACAAGGGGACTTACGACCCACAAGTCAATCTACGACCCGTGGTCGGGGTTTCGTAAGTTACTTCCCACAGTTTTTAATGAGGGATAATTCGGTCATTTTCATCAATTCTATTCCTCAACCATGTCATTTTCGGGAAGGGAAAGGAACCTATATTAGCATTCAACCCCTAATTTCTATCATTCTACTCTCAAATTCCTTAAGGCAAAAGAGGTTCTCAAGAACTCCCAAGAACAAGGCTAGGGTTTCCAAGCTTCTTCCCCAAAGGCTTCAATCATGTTTTTCTCTAGTTTCCTAGGTATATGAGTTGATTTATAGGTATATTTTACTCATAGAGTTCCCTACTATGCATTTTACTTTTTCTTTAAGTTCCTCAATTCTAAATGCATGCTTATGATGATTTCATGACCCTTGTGATAGTATATGATGCTCATAAAGTTCAATGACTATTTTGCTAAGTAAATATACATATATTTTTTATGTATGATATTGATTCCATGATGGGTTTGATACGATCAAGGTTGGGCGATTTTGGTGTTCCTTTTTAAAGAAATTTCTTAATACTGATGTGATTTATGGTTGTTCCATGCATCAATTAAAGCCTGCCTCATTTTAAATGAAAGTTTCCTATGAATTTTAACTATGACTAGGGCATTTATAAAGAGCTTCAAAGTTAAAGTTTACCAAAGATATATGTATGATGATTATTTCACTAAAAGATGTTTAAAAAAGATTCTTAAGTCCGAGCTGCTCCTATGATTGCTACTTATGATTCTAGGAGTATGATTTAAAAGATTCCGTAGGATGACTTAGTACCTAGAGGACTAGAGATTGGGACTCATCCCGTTAGTTGAGGCATGATCTCTTGAAGCTAAATCTCAATGTCCCTAACTATATGCCATCATAGGAGCCTTATAGGCTAGGCTAGTGGATCCACGTAGGCCTAAATATTATGAAAGATGTAATTGCAAAGTTATTAACTTTTGAATATCTACCTCGGCAAGTATATTCCCCTTTTGCCAATAGAAGGAGTTCATTGGATTTCGTGTAGTAGCTCACATGGTCTTATTATCGATTATGATCCATTCCCACGAGTTTACATGATCTTATGATAAGTCTTTACTATATGTGTTTCGTTATGCATTGTCACATATTG
The DNA here is from genome assembly GCA_025642045.1 of Solanum sejunctum. Lineage (NCBI taxonomy): Eukaryota > Viridiplantae > Streptophyta > Magnoliopsida > Solanales > Solanaceae > Solanum > Solanum sejunctum. The sequence goes on from JAOTQJ010080845.1 coordinate 4,139, forward strand.
ATCTAAACCATATTCCTTGGGCATGTTTAAGATTGTTTTATGACTCTTTAATCTTATGTACACCTATATATTATGTTTAATTGTGATGGCATTACAATTTCATTTGTGCATTGCATATCACATACTTAGTACATTCAAAAGTACTAACATGTGTTAACCTGCATGATTTAACCATGTAGGGACAGGTACTCCTCCATTGGCTCGTGACTAGTAGTTGGCGTTCGAGACTAGTTTATTATTGTGGTGAGACCTTAGTTCGGGACTCTACCTATTTTTCGCTCCATGTTGCACTTTGGTTTTAGACAAGTACTTATGACCCTTCTAAGGCTTTCACTTTCTATGTTGTCTATTACGGATGTTCTTTCTATTTGATGGAAATCGACCGTACCGGTTCCATTCATTATGTATTTGTGGTATGCTTACGAACAAATAATGTTTTCTAATTTTCTCTATTGTTTAGTGTTGCTTCATTGTACGAGATGACCAATAGCCCCTTCCCTTTATGATTTTCCATAATATGTTTCTAATGAACACCTATGAATGCTTGAGATGTTTAGATGGCTTGGCTGAGGTGCCTTCGGGTGTCTCATTCAACATATGATGACTAGGCCCCAAGGTCGGTCCTTACAGACTTGGTATCATAGCTGAGGGTTTAAAATGTTCCTCGAATGACCATGCATACCCCATAGCATAGAGTCTTTTTCAAAGTTGTGAAGCGCACCACTATCTTAAGTGAGAGGCTATGAGATAGTTTAGGAAAGTCTTTCCTTCTTTATTAATCGATGTCATGCCTTAGAGTTGAGTAAAATTTTTCGCTAACTAATGATGGGATTTTTTTTCTTTCTAGATCATGCCGCTCCGAAGAGCTCCCTACTAATGAGGCTCTCCAACTGGATGAAGGGCTATCTCATGGGAGTTTTGAGGCACTTTCACAATGTTGGCCAATCAAGCCAACAGGGAGATAGTCGTACCTCCCTAAGTGCCTACCCTAGCCGCCAAAGTTCATGACTTCATACAGATGAACCTGCCAAAATTCCACGGGTTAAAGACGCATGAGGATCCTATCGAGTTTATTGGAGAGGCCTATCGGGCTGTGGCACTAATGGGTGTGTTATCAGAGGACAAAGTCGAGTTGGTGGCTTACAAACTTAAAGGACTTGCCAAGATTTGGTACGATCAGTGGGCCAATGAGAGAGGACGAGAAGTTGGTCCCATTGGTTGGGAGGAATTCAAAGGTGGCTTCTTAGAGAGATTCTTCCCCATTGAGCTTAGGGAGGCGAATGTCTAAGAATTCATCAACATAAACCAAGGGAGCATGAGTGTGAGGGAGTATACCCTCAAGCTCACCAAATTGTCCAAATATGCTTGTAACACCCCCTAATTCCTTCCACCTAGTCTGGAATAGATGCATAGAGAATGCTGAGAAATGACTGAGAAAAAGTTTTTGAAGAAGGTTCACGATAAGTCTGAGGCCTATATACGAGACAATGTATGACTCCAAGTATTATATGGCCCGTAGAATGGTTTCATGGATGGGAGGTTCAAATATCAACTTTTCAGTATCTTGAGTTACGAGTTGTCAGATGACCCATAGAACATTTTACGGCTCGTAGAAGGGGTTTCGTGACAAATTCTAGTAACTCGAATTTCAGGACCCCTTGTCTACGGCTCGTAGAGTGGTCTACGGCCTGAAGACGGAGTCTCGTAGACTCAGATGACATTTTTTACGAGGGGTATTTTTGTCTATTTTGGTCCCCTTTTAATTAAATTCCTAGACATTTTTAGACTCAAATAAAGTTTTAAAACAAAACCCTAGGTGTATTATTCACCATTCTTCACCTTAGAGATTTTCTTGAGAACATTCGAGGAGGAAGAAGAGCAAGGGTTTCTAATTCAACACGAGGATCGACTAGAGTTTGATAGTTTCTCCTCTTTTCAGGTATGTAAGGCTTACCAAATTGTGTAACTACATTCGTTCACAAGCCTTCATCTACTTGAGTCAAAATTTAGAAAAGAGTTGAGATTTGATAAATTCTATTATCTTAATACTGAAATTCTTGCATTTATTATGAATTCTCTTAATAATGTACAAAGTACTTGTTGCATTGCATAATTACTGATATGATATTGAGGTAAAGCTTTATACTTGATAGCATGAACCCTGAATTGCATAATTCTATGAAATTTTATGCATGGATTGAGTTGAGGTTTGAGGATGATGTTGATTGTATGAGTTTGGTAATTTGAGGATTGTCGAGCATGAAAAGCATATTGAATCTTAATCACTTATACTACCATGAAACTTACTTGTATTGCATGATGAGTCAAATTGAGTGAGTCCGAATAACCGTTTGAGTCTATGTCGAGTTTGATTGTCTGTAATGATTGACTGAGTTAATGATTAATGAGATGAGTTGAGATGGGATAACCTAATGACTTGAGATTTGAGTTGATTGACTGAGCATTGAGGATTGAGTTGATTGATGAGTTGAGCTTGTTTTAGCCTTGAGAGGACTATCGAGCACGAGCAGGGAGCAAATAAAGAACTACTTTAAGCCACAGAACTACATTGCAAACGTAGGATAATCGTGCAGCACGTTCTAGCAACTCCTATACCAAATGATAGACATTTATCATGGATCTAAAAAAAAGAGGGTTGATCTTCCTTTTCCATGGCAAGTTTAGGATAGGTGTGGAAACGACGTCGCCTTTGTTATGCATCACCAAATTAATGGTAATGGGATTGGATGTCGATTAAGAGAAACCCCTAAGCAACACTGATTGAGCATTATATTTTATACTGAGTCTACTCCTACTGAGTTTACTTTAAAAGCATGTTTTTACTTTAAACTTGCATGTATTGAGTCGAGCATGAGCGGTTGAGTTGAGATGAGTGAGTTGAGCCTTATTTTCTTGAGCTATTTTACATACCAGTATAATACATGTACTAACGTCCATTTGGCCTGCTCATAAAATGATGCAGATACAGGTGATAGAGGACTTCAGCCCGCGCATCGTTGAAGTCTAGATTAGTGAATTCCAAAGTTGGTGAGCCCTCTTTGCATTCCGAAGGAGCCCTTTTATCTCCTTACTTTCTTCGAATAGTTTATTTCTTAGATTTGGGGTGTCCATGGCTTGTCATGACACCATCTAGATTGTTGAGTAGAAGCTTCACAGACCTTGAGTAGAAGAGTATTGAGTACTGATGTATCTAAACTCATTTCATATGAAATTATGATACATTAGAGTTATATATTTCATTTTATTTTCTTTCATATGATGTTTTTATGTCTTAAGTTCTTTCTTCCACTGTTAAGTTGATGTGATGATGAGGCTAGGTGGTTCTCTTGGGGAATCAATGGTTCTTCAAGTGTCGGTCATGCCAAAGGTACCCTCGGGGTGTGACAAACTTTGTATCAGAGTACAGAGTTCAAGAGTCATAGGGAGTCTATAAAGCTATGTCTAGTAGAGTCTTGTTTATTGGTGTGTTATGCACCATACTTCATAAGCAGGAGGCTATAGGACATTAGGAATTGTTTCACTATCTTGTATTCTGAGTTCGTGCAGTAAAGTAAAACTCTACAAAGCCTCCTAAAGGTACCATGACTTAAAGGAATGCTTCGGCCAGCAATGCTGAGAATCCTACCCTAGAGGTGCCTCCTCAGGTGAAAATGAAGGGTGGAGGTCGACTAGCCAGAACCGCTGGTGTTCCTATGACACTTATGACTCCACTTGGTCCCACTACAGAAGCTGACTTCAAAGGAGCTATCACCATGCTCACACAGTTGGTAGCGTCCAGAGCAAGAACCAGGGCTCACAGACTCCTAGTTCTAGCTCTCAAGAGCCAACGGCCGCCACTAGACTGAGAGACTTTCCGAGGATGAATCCATCTGGTTTCACTAGGTCAAAAGTTGAGGAGGACCCTCAAAACTTCATTCATGAGATATGGAATGTGCTAAAAACTATGCATGCAATCGAGACTGAGGGAGTTGAGCTTACTGCCTATCAACTCAAGGATGAGGCCAATGTTTGGTACAACCAGCGGGAAGAGAGTCGAGGTGAGGATGTTGAGGCCTCTGCTTGGGATGAGTTCGAGAGTGCCTTCCTTGATCACTTCTTTCCTCAGGAGTTGAGAGAGGCAAAGGTTTAGGAGTTTGTGAATCTGAAACAACAGGGGCTAATTGTTAAGGAATACAACTTGAAATTCATTCAATTATCTAAGTATGCGCCAGATATGGTCCCGGATATGATAGCGAGGATGAGGAAATTCGTATCTAGGTTGGATAGACATGTGAAGAGGGAGTGAACGGCATTGTTAATCCCAGGTCTGGATATTTCCAAAATGATGGTTTATGCCCAGCAAACTGAGGAGGATAAGAGGAAAGATAGAGAGGAACATCTGAGCAAGAAGGAAGAGTCAGCTGGGCTTGAGCCAAGTCAGACCAAGCAGGGTAACGAAGATAAGTCTTACTTCCAAAAGAGGTCCTCTAGCTATGCATCATCTTCAACTAGTGCACCGACCCTGAGCCACTAGTATGATCACAAGTTTCAAGGTCAACCAAACTTTACGGTACAGGGTACACAGTCTCAAGCTAGTGTGACTCTTGGCTCTAAAGAGAAGCCACCTTGTGGGAAATGAGGCAAGATACATCTGGGAGAGTGTAGAAATGGATGAAATGGTTCCTACAAGTGTGGCCAACCAGGAAAGTTTCAGAGCGAGTGTCTGGTGTAGGGCAATAAAGCCCAGTCCTCTGCTCCAACACCCCCAGCGAGGTAACCAGAGAGGTGTTGCACCAGGGGCAGGCGATGGGACAAACCATCTCTATGCGATGGGGATCCAACATGGCCAAGAGGTTGCACCAGATGGTGTGACGATATGCTTCAAGTTTTTGCCTTTCCTTTGCTATGCTTTACTTTATCCAGGTGCAACATGTTCTTTTGTGATGCCATATATGGCGAGTAGATTCGAGATTCTTCCTGAGTGCCTACTTGAGCTGTTTTCTATTTCTACTCCTGTTGGTGAGTTCATCCGAGCTAAGAAAATCTATAGAGATTGTGTAGTATCCATCTATTATAGGGATACTCTTCTGATTTGATTGAGTTAGAGATGGTCAATTTCAATGTAATCCTTGGTATGGACTGGCTTCACGCCTGCTATTTCTCCATTGATTGCAGAGCCCGAACAGTCAAATTTAGTTTCTGAATAAGCCTGTTATTGAGTGAAAGGGTGATTCTATTGCACCAAAGGGTAAGTTTATTTCTTACTCCAAGGCTCGACGTCTGATCTTTAAGGGATCATCTACTATCTCATGCGAGTCAAGTCTAAAGACGTTGAGCCCTCTACTCCTTAGTCGGTCCTAATCATGAGTGAGTTTCCTGATGTATTTCCTAAGGATTCGCTCGAAGTCTCTCCCGGTAGAAAGATTGACTTTGAAATTGATGTTCTTCCTAACACCCAGCCTATTTCCATCCCACCATACACAATGGCCCTGTGGAGTTGAAAGAGTTGAAGGAGCAGTTGACAGATTTTCTAGAAAAGGGATTCATAAGGCCGAGTCTCTCCATGGGGCACTCTGGTATTATTCATATGAAAAAAGGATGTTTCCCTTAGGATGTGTATTGACTACCATCAGTTGAATAAGATAACAGTCAAGAATAAGTATCCCCTTCTAAGGATTGATGACTTGTTCAACCAACTTTAGGGTGCTACCGTTTTCTCTAAGATAGACCTCAGATCAGAGGCTACCACCAATTGAAAATGAGAGAATGTGACATTCCGAAGATGGCTTTTTGAACTCGATATGGTCATTTTGAGTTTTAGATGATGTCGTTTGGGTTGACAAATGCACCGGCGACCTTTATGGACCTAATGAACAGAGTATTTAGATAGTATTTTGACATATTCGTGATCGTGTTCATTCACGAAATATTTGTGTATTCCAAAGATGAAGAGAATCATGTCATCACCTTAGAATCGCTTTGCAGGCGCTTAGATATAATGAGTTATATCCAAAGTTTTTGAAGTGTGAGTTTTGGCTCAATTCCATGGCTTTCTTAAGCCATGTGATTTCTGGAGATGGAATACGAGTAGATACCCAAACGATTGAGGCAGTTAAGAACTATCCTAAACCAACCTCTTTGACTGATATAAGGAGTTTTCTAGGATTGGCTGGCTATTACCGGAGGTTTGTTGATGTATTTTCTTCCATATCCACACCATTGACTAAACTGACTGGAAGAAGGTCAAGTTTTAATGGTCTGACGAGTGTGAGAGAAGTTTCCAGGAGTTGAAGAGGAGGTTAACTACTACACCAGCGTTGACCCTGCCTGATGGAATGGATGGATTTGTTATCTATTGTGATGCTTCGAGAGTGTAATTGGGATGCGTGTTGATGTAAAGAGGGAAGGTTGGCTATGCTTCTAGACAGCTTAAGGTGCATGAGAAGAACTATACCATTCATGATGTGGAGTTGGCTGCAGAGGTCTTTTCCCTTAATTTATGGCGCCACTATTTATATGGAGCCCATGTTGATGTATTCGCAGACCACAAGATCCTACAATATGTCTTCACCCAGAAGGAGCTTAATCTAAGGCAGAGGAGATGGCTTGAGCTTCTCAAAGACTATGACGTGAGCATCCTCTACCATCCAGGTAAAACTAATGTGGTTGCAGATGCTCTTAGTAGGTTATCTATGAGAAGCACTGCCCATGTGGAGGAGGAGAAAAGAGAGTTAGTAAAAGAGGTTTACTGAATGACACGACTGGGAGTCCAATTAGATGAATCCGGTGAAGGAGAAGACTTTCTGCATAATGGGTCTGCATGATCTCTAGCGGTGGAAGTGAAGGAAAAACAAGATCAAGATCCTACATCATTACAATTAAAGGAGGATGTGCAAAAGCAGAAAGTGATGACTTTTCCCAAAGGGGTAGATGGAGTATTGAGGTATCAAGGCAGATCGTGTGTCCCAAATATTGATGGTGTTCGAGCGCGGATTATGGAAAAGGCCCATAATTCTAGATATTCTATTCATCTAGGATCGACCAAGATGTACCATGACTTGAAAGTCTACTAGTGGAGTGGAATGAAGAAATACATTGAGTTTGTTTTCAAGTGCCCAAATTGCCAACAAGTTAAAGTTGAACACTAGAATTTTGAGATGTCAGAGTGGAAATGGGAGATGATTAACATGGACTTTGTCACAGGCTTACTAACGTCCCGTAAATAGCATGATTTAATTTGGGTGATAGTTGATCGGAGACAAATCTGCACACTTCTTAGCAGTTAAGATGACTGACACTGCGGAGGATTACGCCCGCCTATATATAAAAGAGATTGTTAGACTGCATGGAGTCCTTTTGCCCATCATCTCGGATAGAGGATCTCAATTTACTGCTTAGTTTTGGAGATCATTTCAAAAGGTTTTGGGTACGACAGTGCACCTTACCACTGCTTTCCACCCGCAGACTGATAGCCAAGTAGAGCGTACTATTCAGACCTCGAAGGGCATGTTGAGAGCTTTTCCTATCAACTTTAAAGGTAATGGGGTTGACCACTTACCTTTAGTCGAGTTTATATGAGGCCCTTTATAGGAGGAGGTATAGGTCGCTGATTGGATGGTTTGAGGTAGGTGAAGCAGAGTTGATTAGACTAAATTTGGTTCACCAAGAGATGGAGAAGGTGAATATCATTTGAGAAAGGTTGAGGACTGCACAAAGTCGATAGAAATCCTATACAGATGTTAGAAGAAGAGACTTAGAGTTTGAGGTCAATGATTGGGTGTATTTGAAAGTGCCGCGCATGAAGGGTATGATGAGGTTCGGAAAGAAGAAATTTGAATCTGAGGTACTTTGGCCCTTATCAAATCATAAAAAGAGTAGGCAATGTGGCTTATGAGTTAGAACTACCATCAGAGTTAGCGACCATCCACCCAGTCTTCCACATTTTGGTGCTCAAGAAGTGTTTGGGAGATCCACAATTAGTTGTGCCTGTCAAGAGTATTGGACCAAAAGGTAGTCTGAATTATAAGGAGGTTCCTGTCCAAATCTTTGATCACCAGGTTTGTAAGTTAAGAACCAAATAGATTTCATCTGTCAAAGTGTTGTAGAAAAACCAATTCATGAAAGAAGCTACATGGGAGGTGGAGGAGGACATGAAGGCCAAATACCCTCATTTATTATTGTCTGCTGATGATAAGAGAGTTAACCTCTAAATTCATGAATTCCCATTCCTTGAGTTCTACTTTCATTCTAAGTATGACAAATGATAGAGCTCTAAAGTCTGAGTGAAGATTGATGTGATGTGTTGACTATTTGATTGATTCTTGCTGAATTTCTTAATAAATTAATTTCATGACTGACATGAGAGATGGTTGATTATTAGAGTCCATAGGGAGATTCGTGCCTTGACCTAAATCCCTATGTTTCCTCTTTATTCAAAGATAAATGA
>JAOTQJ010080856.1:0-12583 GCA_025642045.1 Solanum sejunctum
AAGCCTTCCTATATACTCCAAGAACTATAATACATCACTCCAACGCCCAACGCAAACCCCCAACGCTAAAACATAACTTTATACCTTCAATTGGGCTTCAATTCAAGCTGACTTTCATGTAAACATTAATATAGTTTTTCCAACACTTCTTTCACCCCACAAAGGCTATTTCCATGACAAATAAACATAAACTCATAACTATAAATCCATATATCCTCATATGCAACTTGTCCTCGATTCTAACTCCAAATTCGAAATTCAAAATTCAACTAATAACCAATCTTTTTTTTCATGTTTTACCTTCATTATAACGCACCCCTAACACATCCACAACTTTAATTAACAAGAACTAAGCTAGAAATTAGCATACCTTTCAAGCTCCTTACAAGACCCACATCCTCCTAGCCGTCGAACCAAGCATTTTCTTGACCAACTAACACCTCTATGCCACTTAGGGGATCCAATATAACAAGCTTGAAGCGTCAAATAATCGAAAACTCGGAAAAAAATAATTTTGTTTTTCCCTAGAACTAGCCGAACGCAAAGCTTGTGAGAACAAGCTTTTCCCCAATTTTTTCTAAGTATAGAATCCCTCTCTTGTTAAAAGATAAGCTCATAAGGTTATATACATAGACCCAAGTCTACACATGGACCAATAGGAATTGGACACACACATGACCCCACACACTTTTATTCTTAAGGATTAAACTTAGAGTAAAATTAACTTTTGGTCCCAAACTTTACCAAATTAAACCAATTAAGGACTTATGGGTTCTAACTTACGGGGTCTAACAAGTTGAACTGCATTTCTCAAATCCTGCATGGTAGCATCGATAGGTGGTTATGGGGGAATTTCACTACTTCTGGGTTCATCTGGAGCTGGAGGAGTTGAAGATGTCTCTATGACAGAGACTCCTCTTGAACCTCATTTCGTTGTTTCACCTGACTGGGTATACCAACCACCACTTCTACTCCCTTCCTTTTACCTTTGTTTTGCCTGGTTTCTGGCATACTTGCTATAGAAAATAATTTAGGATTTAGACATAATGCACCTATTACACTTGGCTCTATGGCACGATCTAAAGAATGAAAAAAAAGTAACAACTCCTAAATATCACGTAGCCTCTTTCTTATAAATATGGTGCACAATACATTGATAAATAAGATTCTACATAGACACGACTTTGTAGACTCCTTAGGATGATCTACTCTGATACCACTTTTGTCACGCTCAAAGTCCTGTTAGGGCTGACTAGCACCTGTTGCCGATAAGCCTCGGGAGAAACAACCTGTATCCATGCACTTTCTATACATATTATAAGGGATTTCTATATTTGACATGCCTTTAAAAAAATAAACAGTGATAATAAGCTAAAAGAAAATACATATGGCTAGGTAATTGGGGCCATGGTGTCTAAAGTGGAAGAGATGACGACACCTTAATTTACATAGTATACAAAGCCTCTAGATAAGGAAATATATCTGATAAGGGTCGGGATAGGCCCCGTCTCGACTAACTGTACAACACAAAAATATAAGCTTTAGACACGCAAAGTGCCTAAGCAACATGAAGCTTGGTAACAACAACTAGATATCCTATACTCCTACGGAAGAGATCTACTAGCACCTGTACCTGCAGCATGAAATGCAGGCCCCCCGTAAGGGACGTCAATACGAGATAATATATTAAAGATGTAAGGCAGGAAATATTGTAAAGGAAGTAACAACTCAAATGAAACTATGCACTGGTGCAGGATAAGAGACCACCTTTAGTTATATTGTGGGATCATGCACTTTATGTTCTTTTTATTATTTTACCTTTACTTTATAATCTGTGCACAACATGTAATACATATGACCAACTGATCAGTAGTAAATTTGTATCGAGATAGGCCCTGGTTAGGCTTTTACTTTAACCCCTTGTGCTACCCCCATGATAGGATCGACCCTGGTTAGGTGATTCTTCCACCTCTCGGGTTACCACCCATCAATAAGCAATATACTTTACTTTATCTTTCAATTACCTTTGAGATGATTCTTTTGGTGGTCGTAATATTAGAGTTGTAGGACTGTAGGTACCATATATGACACGTAAATAATCACAAAATACAACATCATAATGAAAGGAGTAAGTTACACAAATAATGAAATGCATAGGAGGTAGAACAATGCATGAACTTTATTTAGTAGAACGAACTCATGTATCTTGGTATCCAAGTATGTATGCATACTTGAAGGTGACTATGTATGGGGGCATATGAACATGTGAGAGAGTTGAGACATGGTTAATAGTAGTGTTGGAGACAGTAAGTGCCTTTATGTGCCAAGGAAGAATCTATGTTTCATGCCAAATAATACGAAATCAAGTAACCTTACATACCTCAATTTACGGCCTCGCTATTACCTCGAGATAACCTTTTCTTCCTCCAAATATTTTTTTACACATAGTAGGTGATAAAACTATATTACCAGCCAATAGATATATCTTGGCAGCCCAATTTCATAAAAAAAAATAACATTCGGGCAGCAAACAGATACTTATAAATCTGAGCGTATTCTTTCAATCTTTCCGCCTCTACTCATATTTTGTAATATACATTCTCATATACATATTATGTGAAGCCTATTTTAGTGCCATAAAAGTCCTAAAACAGCACCACAAGGCACCAAACATAACAATTCTACACAACATACAAATGGGCGGCATAACGTTACATCCCTTCGCTATATTTTGACGTTGACAATGCCAAACTAGTTCCAACTTTAACCAAACAGTCCCCACCATATATATACATAAAATCAGTCCTAAAATACTTCAAAAATAGCCCTTAAAATAGGTAGAGGACATAAGACCATAGTCCTCAATTAATCAGCCCACAAGTTCTTATTACGAGCACTATTATGATATCGCACAAAAACTCACTTTTGCAGACTGTAAAAATGGTGCAACAGCCTTTATACGTCATTATAGAACCAATACTCATTAAGAAAAGTAGTCTCCCTTCATAATCAATCCACCCAAAAAGAGAAAAGCTTCCAAATAAATAAGAAAAATGTATAACAACTTTTGGAACACATGTTGTACAACAATTTCAGCATAAACATAACCAACATAGTCTCTTGTTTTTATAATAAAACCATACTAAACACATAAGTAAACTTACTCACCATTACCTTCAAGGTGTAGGGCTTCTCCAAGAACCCTAAAAGTCTCCTTGTGACTACTTTGCTAGGTTAAGAAAGTGTAGAGAGAAAGTTTTGGAATGCTAATTTTTTTCCAAGTTAAGAATGACTTAAAGGTGCTATTTGTAAGACTTTTTAAAGGAAATTTTGGCCGACTTTCTTGTGTGGTTTAAGCTTCATATTATCAAGGTAGTGATGCAACAACTTGGCCCTTTCACTTGGGCCTAAGTGGGTCTCAAAGTTGATGGACCTTGGCTGCCCATTTTCCTAATTCCTCTTTACTTAGTTTGGGACCAATTAGTCAAATAGATTGTGATATACTTGGGCCCTTTTATTATTCATCTTGGGCCTTAAGTATTGCCCATTTATGATGGTAAAACATAGGCTAAACTTACACTCTTAACACGGACTTTATTCATTATTGGACATGGACAAATTCGACGTCGGGCCTCATCTCTATTTAGCTAGCAAATTTAAGCTAAGCAAGTAGGTGATTCACCTGCTAGCTTCTTGAGTCCTACAAATACCTCAATTTTCTCACTTTGTTTAGGGTCGTGATCTCCTTAATTTCACATAAAACTTGTATGCAATCGATCCTCTCAAGCATTAGATGTACATATCGCCCTCTAACATGAGATTCAAGCACTTTTTAAAAATTGACGCTAATTTAAAAAGCCATATCATGTTTTATTTACATAGTACTAGTATTGTAAGATGTCAAGTGTTACAGATGGTCGTCTGAGATGAACTTTGACCTTCAAGTTCAAGTTCAAAATGGATCTGGATGAACTTCAAGTTTAAAAGGAATTTCGAACTTCAAACTCAAGTTGAAAATGGAAGAGGAAAGAAGAAGAGCTCGAAACTACATTAACTTGTTTAATTTTAACTTGAAATTTTCTAGATGAACCATTTTATCCACCACCTCACACATGGTAGGTCTTGCATCTCTGTCTTCTTTCGAATATTGCAAAACTAACTTTAGTAGGATCTCTATTTTCTCTAAGTCATATTTACGGTCCAATGCAGGACCCATAATTTCTTGAATCCATGATTTTCTGTCACTATCTATGGCAGCGGTGAAAAAGAGAGAGGATAAATTGGAGGAAAAGCTCTCTCTCTTCTTTTTGAGCAAAAAGATTCAAGTGAATCAAGCATAAAAATGAAAGACATGGATTTTAGAGATTTATAGAAATAGTAGAGAATATTTGAAATTTCTTTCCGTCAATCTGGGATATCCATAAATTATCCGTTTATTAAAACCTACTTTACAGGAAATATAATCTTTTAAGGGCAGAGAAGTCAAATACATTGAAAAATTACTCTTTCCATTCTTTTTAATTGTCGTATTGCATTTTTCAAGAGTCATTTTATTTAATTTTCAGAGTTAAGTGACATTATTTGGCTATTTTAAATTAAAAATATTAGATATTAAAAGTTCATTTCATTTGACCCTCAAAAACAATCGTGACAACTAAAAATGAACAGAGGGAATAGAAAATGCCTCCTTCGGTGTTTAAATTAAATGATAGACATAATTAAAAATGCATAACAATTAATTAATGCTTCTTTCTCATTTAAGTGGTACCATTTGAATTTTTGAAAGTCAAATATTTTGATTTTGATAGTAAAATCGAACATAAAATATTTAAGTTATTGAAATAAAAATTACCTATTTGAAAGTATAACATCCCCCTAAAATGTCCTACCTCGAAGATAGGTCTTGTAATTCTACCTGACACTTAAAAAAAATTTGACTTTGTGGACTCAATCGATGGAGGGACTTTACAATTCATGAATGATTCAATGGGCCGCTCTGGGGTCCGTATATGACATACTGAGAGTAGAATTTTTTTTCAGGTAATTGGGTCTACGAGTCATAGATCAGGCCTTGTAGTCCACCCCTTTGTTAAGTTAGTGGGTTCTATGAGCGGGGTCTACGATCCATAGTCTAGACACGACTCGTAGTTGATGTTTTATAGTTCAAGACCCAAAATTATAGCCTCTAAATCTTGACTACCATCAACATGATAAGTCCAATATATGACCCATCAATGGGTCTATGACTCGTAGAGTGTTGATTGTTGACCCAGATCTGTTTTTTTTTAGGAAATTAAACCATGAAAATTGGTCTATGAGTTGTAGATAGGATTATGACCCCTAAATGAGTTTTCGTAGTTCATATTATCAATTTTAATGAGGGTAAATCTGTCGTTTCTTGTCCTCTTTTAGTCAAATTCTAAACATTTTTAGATTTAAATAAGACCTACATAAATATCCAATAGTATCCATACCCTCACAATCACTTAGGATACTTTGAGAGTAAATTCAAAAGGAGAAAAATAATGTTTCAAGCAATTCTATCAAGGTCTTTTAATTCTAAGTAAAGTTTTGATCTTTCTAGGTATGTAAGGCTATCTATAACACCTTCTAAGTTATCCTACCTTGTATGAACTTAAAAGTACCAGAATAGTCTAAGAACAATATATCGCTATTAGTGACCACGAAGGATCTTCTACGACTAGTAAATGGTTCTACAATCTGTAGATGGGCCTCATGGTTACCCTTGACACTTAAGTAAAAGCCTGAGTTTTGCAGTTGAGTTTATGAGTTAGGTTCATGACCCATTGATAATTTTACGAGTCCTATTAAGGGTTTCGTAAGGTCCTAGGGTTGAAATCGTAAAAAAATTTTAAGTGTTGCATTGAAGTCCAAGAAGGGTCTACAATCCGTACTAAGGACTACAACTCATAATTCTTGCCTCATGATTTTAAGCAAAATAATAGTGTCTGAATATTGACAAACTTCTATAGGACGAGACCTATCTACAGCTTGCAAATGGGCCGACAATCCAAAGATGTCTAGTCGTAGACCCAGCCCCAAAATCTTTTAGTCATCCACAAAAGAATCCTCTATGTCCCATAGACTAGACCATGATTCGTAGATAAAATTTCGTATTTAGTTCAGCAATTTTAATGAGAGATTGTTTTGTGTTTCATGTCCTTTTGTAGTCAAAATCGTGATGTTTTGGAGTTACTTTGAACTCTTTATTATCAATATCCCATGACTCTTTTCTCTCATTAACACTTAATTAGTTGAGAACAAGGATTAGAGAGAGGAAAAATGGCTAGGGTTCAAGCATTCAACTTATGTTCTTCGAGTTTCAACTGTAAGCTATGTATCTCAGGTATGTAAATCTATCATATTATTAGACAGAGCTTATCTACACGCTCAGTATCTAAATTCATCATAATTGAATTCGAGTTGAGTTTTACTCCATTCTTTAAGATGAGTTCTAGAGTCGATTGATACTAGTTTTAGTTTCTTACATTAAATTATGCATTAATGATGTCCATGAATTGAGTAGATGATTGAGATGTGAATTCATGTATTCATTCGCATAAGTTCTAATTGAGTTGATGTTTATGGTATTCTATGCAAAAATTGACGTTGAAATAATGATTTTTCATGCATAAATTAAAGACTTACTTTCAAAATTGAGATAATGCATGTTTAATGAGCTTTGAGTTAAAATGATGTTTTGAGCAAAATGTTTGATGAAGTTGTAAATATCTTTTAAACATGATAATTGATGAAAGATGAAGATAGTGATGATGATGTTTTGAGGTGAGTTGATGTTTTAAGTTAAAGTCAAATTAGAATAGATGAGATCGTGATATGAACACATATTTTGGGAATAGTATTGAAGACCGAACTTGGTAAGAATATAATTGACTCAAATTTCATAATTAAATAGCAATTATAGGATAAAGGTCATGCATCTCTTTCAAAAGAGGACTTTGTGTTTGGATCCATTGATGTTGACATCCTTTATCCTAAAAAGGTATTGGATGAAAGTGGCAACGATATCGCTTCTTGTATCATCATTAGCTCATAAGTGATAGTTGTCTGTTAGAAAAATTCTCTATTGAGTAAACATACTATTTTTCATGATGTTGCATATTCATACTTTTAATTGATGAAAGTATTGTTATTTTTAACTTTGCATATCATATTGATGTTGAGTTGAGTATCTTGATGTATGTCCTTATTTTTCAGTTATTTTACATATCACACATTTCATGTACTAATATCATTTAATGTTGCATCTTTTTATGAGCAAATATAGTTGTTAGAAATTCTCAGCAGGCTACTCATTGAAGATTTTTTTAGCATTTTCAGAGCTTTGGTGAGACTTCTTTGCATCAGGAGGAATTCCTTAACTTATTTATTTATTCTTTGAGTTGTGTATTATTTTTAAGGTAGCTATGAACATGTTATTGGCACCGTCTTGATAGTGATTTGAGACTTCATAGACGTAGATGGAGTAGATTGGAGTTTTTCCTTTTGAGTCTTTTACAAACTATTTTTCTATTATATAAAGTTATGAATGGATTTTGATGTTGAGCTTCTTTTGAGAGTCATCCTTTCTATTGATATTGATGTTAAGAGCCCACATGATTAGTATTTTCTTGATTTTATTAAGTTTTCTGTTGATGAATGAATGAGTTATCAGATCAAGCGGTTCTCTCGGAGACCAGCAATGATTTCTGAGTGTCAGTTATGCCTAGGATATCCTCTTGGAATATGACACTATCATAGCGTTGGATTGAGTTGTCCACACGCTCAACATTGTAATTTTTTTTAATGGAGTATTAAGTTAAGTCAAAATTCGATTTTTGAATTTCAATTTGTTAATTCTTCTTTCATTGAGTTTTATATAATTATGCATTGATATTGTTATTATTTTTATCTCGCATATTATTGAAATTATTATTCGTGGTTACTTTCCCATGAATCCTAATTGAGTTGATAACCATGACTTTTTCATGCGTTATTTGATGTTGAGTTGATGATTTTCATGCATAAAACAAAGCTTTATTTGATGATGCATGTTTAAAGAGTTTTAATGAAGATTTAGCATTGAGTTTAAATACGTTTTGAGAAACAACTTTGATGACGTTGTAAATGATTTTCAAAATATATTTATTGATGAAAGATGATGATGATGATGTTTTCAGATGAGATTGATATTTTAATTAAAGTTCAATGAGACTAGATGAGATGATGATATGAGTACATATTTTGGGAGTATTAGCACGCACTTGTTTCGATAAGAGTAAAAATAACTAAAATTCATATACTACGTAGTCAACGTAGGATGAAATTGTGACTGTTTATTTGGGAAACTTCTTAGCCTCACTAAGGACTTTTTATATGGATCCATAAGTTGACATTTCGTCCCTTACTCTGGAAAGATAATGGATGGTACTGGCAAGTGGCAACAATAATAATTCAGTGTATTATCACTATCTCATAAGTGGTGGTTGTCGGTTAGAAAAACTCCTTAAGAATAAAAATATATTATTTTACTAAGTTGCATATGCATACTGTTGATTGGTGAAAACTATTTTTCTACTTACATATCATATTTATGTCAAGTTGAGCTTTATTCTTTCTTGAGTACTTTTGAAGCATATTGTTCTACTTAGTCATCTTACGTATCGTACATTTCACGTACTGATGTCATTCCACGTTATATCTTTTTATGATGTAGATACATATTTTAGGGATCATCAGTAGACGTTCTGTTGAAGATTTCGAGTGTTTACAGAGTCTCGGTGAAACCTCCTAATATTTGGAGGATCATTTTTTATTTTTAGTTTATCTCATTTTCTTAGTTTGAGGTAACCTTGGACTTGTCTTGACATCTTCTTGGTAGTTGATAGAGGCTTCATAAATTGAGTTAGATAATGTAAACTTTTAAGTTTGTTTTGAAATCCATTCTTATTGGTATAGAGCTATTGATTTAGTTATGTTTGAGTTATTTATTGATTGAGATATCCAAAGATCCACATGAGTGTTTTATTATTATTATTATTATTATTATTATTATTATTATTATTATTATTATTATTATTCTATTAAGTCTTCTACATAGTTGAGTAAGTGATGAGATCGAGTGGCTCGCCTGGGACCAACAATGATTTTTAAGTGTCGGCCACGTCTAGAGTACCCTTTCGAGATGTGGTAAAAAACTACTTTCTCCGTTCTAAAAAGAATGGTCTACTTTTTATTTTTAATTTGTTTCAGAAAAATGACCTCTTTCTTTTTTTTGGCAACATTTTAATTTCAATTTTCCGCATGGTATGTCAAGGCCACAAGATTAAATGGCATTTTTGGTACATTTGACATAACTTTAATTTATAATCATAAAATAAAAAATGCTTCTTTATTTTCTTAAATTTTATGCCAAGTCAAACTAGATCGTTGTTTTTTAGACGAAGAGTGTATATAAGAATATTATTCTCCCCGTTCTATTTTACGTGGCACCATTTGTTTTGGTACGAAACTTATGATCTAAAATAATTTTTAGATATTTGTATAGTTGTAAATCATTTCATTAAGGATTAAAAGAAAAATTTAAAATTAAATTATTTCTAAATATAGTGAAGTAAAGTTCATTTTTACACTGATTAAAAAAAATATCACGTAAAATGAGATAATAAGTATAAGTCTTAATAAATGACAATTTTAAGATGGAAGAGAGTTGCTTGGATGAAAGCACCCCTCACTTCCAAAGTTCCAACCTTAAGGTTCTAAATTCAAGTCACAAAGACAGAGAAAAAAGTGGAAGTTCCTAGAGAGGGATTAAACAAAAGGACAATTCTAAATAATTAAAAAAATATATAAATAAATTATAGTCAAATAAAAATTTTTAAATTGAAAAATTTGAATGATGTCACATACATTGAGAAGAAGAAAAAGTGTACAGAAAAATCATTTTCTAAAATGACACTAATCTTGCACTAAGTTAATCTGATAACAAACATTTTTTGGATGAAAAAACTCCCTCTGTTCCTTTCTTATTTATCATAATTATTTGAGTTTAAATAATATAAATTTTGATTAATAATTTAAAAATATATTTTTATATTAGTATAAAAATCATAGTTTATAATATATTTCATATAATTTTTGAATATTTAATTTTTATTTTAAAATTTTAATTAATGTAATATAATTTAAAAATTTGAAAGTTATTGAAATTACTTTTGAAGAATGCAAAAGTGTTTTTGAATATTTACTTTTTATTTTAAAATTTTAATTAATGTAATATAATTTAAAAATTTGAAAGTTATTGAAATTATTTTTGAAGAATGCAAAAGTGACAACTTATAATAGACCGAATTCGTTTTGACAAAAACGGTACTTCTTAATCCCATGTTTGGAGATCGATTTGCATTGCAAAATATTTTAATAATATAATATATTGATAAAAGATTATATAAAGTAATAAGTCTTTTTATATGATCATTTTATTCTAATTAAAGTCTAAACAGTAATTGAAAATTTATTAATCCAACCGTGTGCCCTGTGGCAACCAAGACCCAAGAAAGTCAATATTCTTTGTTTGGGAGATGTGACATTAGAATCGTTTGACTAAAGATTTGGAAGTAAAATTTTCAAGAATTTATTTTAATTATATGTTAGTTTCCAATTATGAGAAAGAAAATATTATCATTTGTCTAAAAAAAAGAAGAAAAAAGTCGAAACTACCTTTAACTATTGTAAATTGAATAATGTAGAATAAGAGTCAAATTTTATTTTCTTTCATGTGTTTGGAAATAGATTGGGTGGTAATATAGTAGTGGAGGAGTCAAAATTTTAATTAAGAGTTTAAAATTTAAAAAGTAAGTATACGAACTAATTGAATGGGGTTTCGATATTTAATATATATATATATATGTTAATTTTAATCATATATAAATAATATAATTTTCTACCAAAGTGGAATTTCGAACTCCCTTGTCAAAGAGTAACTCCGCCACTGAAATAAGATTTGCATATGTTTTATTCTTCTCAAATTCTCTTGTAGGATCATATTGGGTATGTTTCTTTTGTAGGATCATATTGGGTATGTTATTGTTACTATTGTCTCTAGACATGTAGCTTTTTCGGATGTCAAATAAATTATTGTCTAAACATATGACTTTTTCAGGTACTAAATAAGTTTACTCACAATTAATTATGTAATTTTTAATCATCATCCGTAAGTCGAAACAGACATGGTCAAGTCAAAATAGAAACTTACTCGTGTTGAAAAAACTAACACATGCATTGATATTTATTTGCGTATAAATTCATACATTTTACTTCATTAAATTGTAAAATCGTGATAAGTATTGTTGTTTTGATATAAAACTTTGATTACAAGTAAGATTTTACTGTTTGTCAATGATACTATGTAGAATAACCTCAACGCTAAATTTTTAACGAAGGGTAAAATTATTTTTAACTTTTTCGGATGCTAAATAAGTTGACTCACAATTTACAATATAATTTTTAATCACTATTCATAAATCAAAACGGACACAGTCAAGTCAAAATAAAAACTTACTCGTGTTAAAAAAATTAACACATGCATTAATGTCTGTTTATATATAAATTTATACGTTTCACTTCATTAAATTACAAAATCACGATAAATTTTATCATTTTGATATAAACGTAATAAGTTTAATTGTTTTGACATAAACTTCTGATTACAAGTAAATTTTTACTATATCAATAATATTATCTAGAATAACTTCAACACAACAAAGGGTAAACTTAATTCTTTTTGAATAACTTAGGAAGAATTTTGACCCTAAAAAGTTAATATGGGATCATAAAAAGTAAACTTGGGGGTATTTTGGTCATTTACTTATCTATTAAACAAACACTTTTGGTGGAGTAGAGTCCAGACAAAAAGCTAAATATATATTATATATATATATAATTATACTTACGGCAAATAAAGTAGCTCAATTAAAAATCTCTTTATCAATATACCGCTATTATATGAGATTCACAAAAGTAATTTATAGATTTATTAATTTAATATTTTCAAAATAATTTTATTATATTTTTTTAGCTATTATAATTATAATTTTACAATATTAGTATTGACAAATTATTTTGTGTGGCTCTCATAAATTATTTTTGTGAATTTCTGAGATCCATAAAAATAATTTGCGTATCATTAATTTAATATTTTGAAAACAGTTTCATTATATTTCTTCAACTGCTTCAATTATGATTTTGTAATGTTAGCCGTGACAAATTATTTTTTGTGACTTTCGTAATTTAATATTTTTAAAGCAATCTGATTATATTTCTTCGAGTGTTTTAATTATAATTTAACAATATTAACTCTAATAAATTATTTTGCGAACAAACAAGTTGCCTGCTTCTTTACTAATATTATATGAGACTCGCTAAAAAAATTTGCGAGTTTCTTAATTTAATATTTTTAAAGCAGTTTGATTATATTTCTTTCGTTGCTTCTAAAATTTAAAAATACATATAAAAAATTTATTCGCATAACAAAAATTGAGATTAAAAAGTATCTGTTCGGCTC
>JAOTQJ010080867.1:0-12583 GCA_025642045.1 Solanum sejunctum
AAGGATGGTAAGGAAGGGGTTTTCTCCCAAGGGGGAGATAGTGTCCTTGAGCACCAAGGTAGGCTGTGTATGCTTAATGTTGATCATTTGTTTTACTTGAAAGTCTGACCTATGGACGGTGTGACCCATTTTGACAAGATAGGGAAGTTGAGCCTAAGGTTTGTGGGTCTTAAAGGGTGTTGAGGAGAATTGGCAAGGTGTCCTATGAGATGGAGTTGCCAATGGATATAAACATGGTACGTGTTGAGATTTTTGAAAATGATGTTTAAGTGCATTTGCTGCATTCATTTCAGGCTTAAATCTTCATTATTTCTTCTCTTATGCATGGTTCTTTGGCATTCCGAGACTAATGTTACCAATAGGAAGGTATTGAAATGCCCCAAAAATGTGTTTCAGGATGCCTATAATTATAATATTTAGATATATCAAAATCCATGCGTGATATCATAAATTCAACTTTAGATTCTTGATCGGGGGGAATAATTGAGGGGGAGATGGGTATAACTTGGATTTTAGAAGACTTGTAGTGAAAAATAACTTTCGCTAATTTTTTGAGGGACAGTGTATGTCTGTGCCTTGGCCGCGATGCGCAAAGGGCGCGGACTAGTGCTGGTTTCTCCTCCATTTTTGGTCTGCATCATGGACTGGACGCGGACCAGTGTAATATTTTCCCCATTTTTCTTATTTTGTCCAAGGGCATTGGGGTAATAGCCCCATGGCAATTTAAACGTAAATTCGCCCATACTTAGCCATTTTTCAACTCTATGTCACTCAAAACCCTCACAAAAACCTATCCAAAACTTAACCAAATATCGCATTCCTAATTCAAGAATTTCAAGTTTAACTTTGGGACTCAAAGATTCACTTCATCCTCTAAGTTTCCTTTAAGCTCATCTCAAGAAAAACCAAGTTTGAGTTATGTGGGTTTCATCCATTGGGTCCTTTCACCCATGGATCCCAATCTTCCTTTTCATAAAAGTTGCATGTTTCCAAGTTGTATTACTTATGATTATCTCTTATTATGAAATGTGAGCATGAATATGTTGGGGTTTTATGAAATATTGATTTATTATGCATTTCAAGATTACACAATGATTTGATTATATCTATTGAGACTATGCATGTTTTGAACTATGAAGATATGCATTATCATGAACTTTTGTGATAGATTTCAAGGTACTGTACATGAGAGTTTTACCACATGTTTGTGGGTTGATTTGCATTAATTTTTCTCATCTTATTTCACTCTCAATTGCATGATTTTGAACAAGTATCATGAACTCACTAAGTGTTTGATAAAATGTCAAGTCAAGAATTCTCAAGTTATTGATGATCTATTTCAGAATTTACAAGTTAAGTGACTATATGACAATTAAAAGATTTCAAGAATATATTGAATTCATGAAATGTATGTATGACTTTACAAGTTACAAGTTAAGCCCTATTTCAAGGTTTTTACCTCTTGTGAGCTATTTATTTTAAAGCAAGCCCTCATGTTATCATGTTATCATGTTTGGGTTGCCTTTGGTAAGTAGGCTACACCTTGTCGATGGGGTGTGATGACTCGCTCACCTTGTCAAGCGGGTGCCATGCCTCTGAAATGCCCTAAAAATGCCCATAAACATGACCTAGAAATGCCCATAATCGTAATTTTTATATACCTCAAAATTTGTGTGTGATATCAAAAATCTGATTTCATATTTGTGATTAGGGGGAAAAATTGGGTAGGAAATGGGAATAAGCCCTATTTTAGAGCAACTGTATCGAAAAATAATTTGTCAAAAATTATGATATCCAGAGATGTTCTATGCCCGAGGCGCGATGCTCCAGGGGCACAGAGATATGTATTTTTGCTGTAGTTTTATGTTTTTGCCTAAGACTTTGGAGTCCTAGGCTCACACCCTCTGATGTGTTGTTATAATACAACACATTTGATGCCTAAAACAATAGATTTTGTAAGTTCTTAATCCTACTTTTAATGTTTTTTTATGTATTTTTGTTTTACTTGTGCAGAAACTACAATTTGGCATGATTTTAAAAAATTTCAGATTTTTGCTAAAGTACAGGACATAAGAGCCACCCTACGCGTCGTAGCTCAAGTTACCAGTTGTAAGGTGCCATCGTAGCAAGGAACGGTGAACAAAATTATGAAGTTGCAATATGAAGGTTAGCTATATGAAGCCACCCTACGAGTTGTAGGTCTCATTACAACTCGTATGGGTGGGGATAGTAGCAAGAAATAGTAAGCCAAAAGTTTAGACTAAGAACTAAAGGCCTAGACTATGAGAGCAAGCAATGACTCGTAAGAGTGAGTCATAGAAGTCAAGTCCAAAATGCCAGAAGCTGACTATGAAACCCCAATTACGACTCGCCAGTCTCCCTATGAGTCATATTTGCGAGACGTAATTATTGCCAGTTGTATTTTCTATTTAATTTTTAGTATATTTTTGTAAATATTATAAATAGTTAAAGATTAGGGTTAAGAAGAGAATTTTTAATTTTTTTCAGATTCCAGACTTTAAATATTCTCTCTTGAATATTTTATGAACATTTCTAGTGTTTAGTGTAGATTTTATTTTTAATTTGAAGACCCACTTTGGGGGATTGAAAAATCACATTGTATTATTCTCCATTAATCCAAGCTTGTGGCTTTCAATTTCAAGGTGTCTTTGTTCTCCATTGTTTTTGGCAATCTCTTAACTATGTCTTCCTTTTTCATTATTGTTGATTTTTACATTAGTCATGAGCAGCTAAGCACCCACAACTTTGGGTTATAGGAACCATGAGTAGTTAACTCGAAATAACCTAGACTTTGTGTATTTGTTTGATGGGGTTTTTCCTTATATAGTTTATTTCCCTTCATTTTGAATGTTGTTTAGTGGTGGCCAACAACCCTGCCTACTACCACGATCCCAAGTTAGTGACGAATAGGAAAAAGAAAGTAAATGACATGATTTGATTGATGTGTTCTCGTCTAATCTACCAAACCTGACCATGTGGAGGTTGACTAGGACAAATGGGTAACAGTTAGTTCGCACACCATGCTGGCTGACCAAGCGCTGTGGTGAAATTCGACCGTCACCTTCACAATAGGGCTGGAAGAACCTAAGATACCATCTTGCATGCAAATTCCTAATTAGAGTTATATTTTCTAGGGTAGTTGAGTTAATGATCTTGGGGAACACAATTCCCAACTTGTCCCTCAATTTTATTGTCTTCTTCCATAAATAGCATAGTGTTTATTTTTGTTCTTCAGTTTGAATCACAACCCCCCTCCCATTTTAGGAAACATAGTGATCAATGCTTAAAATGATTATTACTGGATCAAATTGGTCAAACCCCATATTCTTTTTGGATTTGACCCTAACCTTTGGTAATGTTTATTATTGACTGCAACTGCTTTACTATTAGAGTATGAACATCACAAATTATGGCACCGTTGTCAGTGAATACATCTAGGTTCTTGACTTGATTTCACTAGTAATTAGTTCAAGTGTTAATTTCTAGATTCTCTTGTATTTTACATTTATTTTTTTGTTTTTGTTGTTTAGCTTGTTTACTGATATTCAAGGGATAGTACGGTGAGATTCAGTTCTGACAAGAAAATATAGGCTAAAAGTCACTATGGCTGAATAAAAGCTCATCATCACAGTCAATCTATTTGAATCATTATAGCAATGTGTCCTGTTTTATGGGCAGGAGTCAAGACCCTCAGGTTCATTTGTAGAACTTCAGGCAAAAACTAAGGGTAGTGCTTCGAACAAAACATCCAACATGGGATGACATAGCTCATTAGATCTTTCCCATGACTTCCAGGTGCGAAGCTGTAGAGTGGTGGTCTATCCTCTTACCAGCTCTTTGCTCTAATTGGGGAGAAGTGAAAAGGGTTTTCCTGATGAACTTTTATAGAGAGTCTACCAAGCATCCACTACAGGATATGATTGTCAACTTTCAACGAGTACTAGGAGTCATTGGGTGCAACCTAGGATAGATATAAAGAGTGTTCAGGGAAGAGGCCAAATCATGGTTTACCGCATGATGAACTAGTGGAAATCTTCCACTGAGCACATAATCTCAAAACAACAAATGCATGCCGATGCTTTATTTGGAGGAGATTGTTGGGCATTGTTGAGGCAACCGTTTAACAAAATCATTGAATACATGGACAAGCTATCTGCAGTGAGCCACATGTACCAATAATATAATGATCAACCAGTTGCTCCCATTTGTACATCAAGGGAAGGCTCTAGTAGTGCAGAAAGGGATGATGTGGTCAGTTGGGTCAAGGTACCACATTAACAATGGCCCATAGTAAACCCTCAAAAATTTGAGAATATGACTGATGAAGAAAGCGGATGAGCAAGAAGAAACACTTCAAGAAATTAATTTTGATATCATCAAGATAAATTAAAAGGTGGATCCACAAACGATGGCAATTCAAAAGATAGATGGCCAAGTTGAGAAGGTTTCTAAATAGTTGGAGCATATTCAATAAGATAGGAGGAGAGATCATAAAAGTGGTCACTAGAGCTCACCAAATCTTGTGGAAGTCTGAGTACTCATGAGGACAAAGTTGAGCCACGACGTTAAACAAGTCACATCTTGGGAGGCAACTCAAGTATGTTTTAAGTTTTTGGATTTTTTTTGAGTTTATTTTAGTTGTTTGAATTGTCCGAAAGTGGTTTGATGTTTCTTTTGAGTGTTAAGTCATTGAATAAGCTGTATTATTTTGGGCACTAGAGTATTTTGAGGTTTGGTTTGTCGGTAAAGATCAAGAACTAAAGATTTAAAGATAATTACTGTTGGAGCAGCCTCTACGACCAAGCCTATGAGTCGTAGTGCACACTATGACTAGTATTTATGCCTCATAGACGGAAATATTAAAGACTAAAAATTGGCACACACACTAGAGCCAACCTTATGATTCGTAGGGTCACCTACGAGTCATAAGTGGGTTTGATAATGCCCGGGTGTGATTCTAATTTTTCTAAGTGTTGAGTTCTGCTATGAGACTAGGCCATACGAGTCTTAGGACGCCCTAAGATTCTTAGCCTAGGTTTTGTAGGCCTAAAATGCAAATTTTTAATGTCGACCTGATTTGGCATATCTAGGGTAAAATACTTCTTTGACCTCTTAGTCACCTCTTTTAAATGGTTTATCTACCCAAACACCATTTTCCACTACTCCAACCAAATTCTCACTGAATTTCAACAAGTTTTCCATGGAGAGTATGCATTTAGGGTTTCAACCACTCCATTATTCCCGCTGTGCTTCTTGGTTTTTTATTCTCTCACTAAGTTTTTCTTGGTTAAAGTTACACACACTTGGTATGGTTCGTATATGTTGGCGAATGATTGTGTGTAATGGTATTATCGGGTTTGTTCATGAGAATATGGTTGTATAAGCATAGGAATTAGGGTTTGGTAATATTAACCCCCCTAACACGATTTTAAATTGTGTAATTTTTCTTGTTGGATGGTTATAATGTCGTCATGTTGATCATATGAGTTTAATGCATGATTTTTGATTGATCAATTTTCAAACTCATGTCTGGATTGAAATTTGGGTGTATTGGTATGTGTTCACATATTCTAATTCAAGATACCCTTCTATGGATATGTTGTGAACTCTCTTGTATCTCCATTGATGTATGTTATTGTTAGTGATTATGAGTTTGGAGATTAGTTGTTCTTGGGTATATATTGAATGCAATTTGGGGATTATTTTATCTTTGTGGGGTAACTATTGGTTGGGGCCGACATGTTTAGATGATGGATTCCCTTGTGTGCTCGAGTTATTAAGATGATATTTTGCTTTGATGCTATTTAGTCATTGTTTTATTTTGGTTTGTTTGGAAAGGTTACAGGCACCACATATGCCTTCTATTTTCTACTACAAGACCCCCTATGACTTGTAGGTCACCCTACGAGTAGTAGTGGTCCCTCATAGTATGTTATTTTTTCAGGCACCTTGATAGTACGAGGCTATAATGTGACTCGTATGTCACCATACAAGTTGTTCCTATGCCTCGTATTTGCAGACTTACAACAGGTTCAATAAATTTTGTTTATGTTTGCTTTTGTTGATTTTATTACTTCTTATTTACTCTTTTATGTGAATCCCCATTGGTTAAACATTTTGGTGCTCATTTGGTGGTATGCGGTATTATTTTAGGTGCAATGCCTCCAAAGGGTAAAAAAGAAGCTATCACAACTTCGAGACAATGATTGAGAGATGAACCATCAGACGATGTTCAGTCAAAATGGTCATATGAAGAGATTAATGTGCACATTAAACCAGAAGCATATCTACCTTTGACCAGGTCTCGTGATCAAAGGACCTAATGGAAGTGGATAGTACCTCCCAGTCTGGAAAGAAGGGTAATGAAGATGGGTCAGATTATTGCATCTCACTTTCGGAGTCAAAGTCTATTGAGGCATTGCAGACCCAACATGTGGAGGCCAATTCTCAATATCCGGTGGATCGTACTTCTACTTTCACTTCCACAAACCCCAGAAATACTAGATGATGTGTTGCAGGCATAAAGGAAATATATGAAAAGGGGTTGGAACCAAAGGATCAAGTGAAGCTAGTCCTACAATTCTATGGGGAGTCGAGGCTGAATGACTCTGGGTTGGATAGGGTTCCAGGTCTAGATGTTGAGATTGATAGACACAAGCTATGGTGGATTTCATAGCGGCTGGGCAAGTATGCCCCACATCTGGTTAGGGAATTCTATGCAGCCTACTTTGCCAAAATTCTCTAAGATATTCCTAGAGGGAAGAAAGCTATAGAGCAGCCGAGGTTGCGAGAAGTTCTAGTTTGGGGTGAAATTGTTGAAATTTTAGAAAAGACTATTAAGAGTGTTCAGTTCGAGCCAAATTATAGAGTACCTCATTCCATAACTGAATATGATTATAGGATCATAAAGATGAGGAAAGTGGAGAATGAGAAGAATATGGAGATAAAAATATAGTTGCTCAGGTGGATAGCCAGCCAGATATGCGAGAAGGGTTTTAAGCCTACGTGGGTCACGAACCATGTCGATCAGATCGTGAAATACCATCTTTTATTTTGGGGCAAATTTTGGTGGTCTAATATCCATTGGTGCATCAAGCCTACATTTATGGATTATATGATCATCCCAGAGAGAGTTGTACCACTAGCCAACATTCTAGCTTGCTATGAGATTGATTGGGCCTGAGTCATGGCCAAGCAGATTCATGAGTCGGTGATTCGTGCCCAGACCTTATTGCCTTTTCCCATCCTAATACACTAATTATATAATAAGGTAGGGGCATACATCTCTTTTTACTTGGACCCACATATAGAGGTTGTGCATACTATAGATCCTAGCTTGATTAAGGCTGATGAAAACCCAATGGCCTAATAATGAGCGACTTCTCCTCCTATGCCAGATCTGTTCCCTCTAGAGCGATAGACTCAGGAACTGACTCCAGCCACCACCAGTTCTACTCCAACTGCACTAGTTATTGATACAGAGGCGATGCTATCCTCCAATATACCTGCACCAGCACCTCTCGCTGCTTAGGTTAACTCTGTAGACTTTCCTCTTATGTTTGCTTTGCTTTTCTGGCATTAGTATAGGTTAGTAAAGACAGAGCTCCAGTTGAGCAGGTTGATGAGCCAGCTCAAACCATGGGTTTGTCACATAGTCCATAACTCAGAAGAGAGGGCTAAGGCATACGCTTATGAGATGATAAATCATTTAGTTAGAGTAGCGGATGACAGAGTAAATGCATTCGAGGATAGGGTCCAGAATAGACTCGAGGATGGACGACCAGCTGATATGGTTGTGGAGACGAAGGCGTTGGCCAAGTTCAAGGCTGACTTATTGAAGATGTTAGTAGCTCCAATGGTAGTCCCGTAGGAGTCATGGATGGGTGATGATATGTTTGATTTATTTGATGACCACCCACACGACCACGGGAAGAGGCCTTTCTAGAGTGATGACCTAGTGATGAGCCAAAGAGGCGCAAGACTGATGATGAGGTCACAGCACTAGAGGAGTAGATTACTGCTATAGTGGTATAGGAGTCACGAGCTATGGTGGCTATAAGAGAGACCAGGAGCAACAAATAGCACTGCGAGATGGGAGCTCAGGTACAACTGTAGCCCAGACCATCGAGGGGGAGATTGGACCCTAGGAGCCCCAAGTCCCCCAGGCCCAAATGGATGCCAGTGTTTGAGCAGCTTATGTTTAGTACTTTTGTCCCCCGTCCTTACTGATACTTATCGATACTTTGTTCCTTCTTCAGGACAATATTTTTATGTTGGTTTTTGGGTTTTTTTAAATGTATTGTTTTGAATGTTAGTTTATTTATGTTTTCGATGTTTTGTTTTTAAACTATTCGTCTTTCTCATATATATATTTAATTTTTTTTTCTTTTGGTGGGGTGTAGGATGTTATGGACTATGGTGAAGTCTAATTAGCATCGAGTCCATAACTTCTCCTATTTTTGATCCCAAAGTTTTCTTATCGTGTTTCTTTTTCCTTGTGGGTGTTTAATTTCTATTGAACCGGCATGTTTAGGTAGTGTAAATAATTTGTAGTTATATAGTGATTATTACCGTTTGGCATGTGCATAATCTTGATTGGTTTTATGAATGTATTTAAAATCGGGTACCCTCAACATTATTGAGATTGTTGGTTGTCAGTTCAATCTTACATATGATAAATAGAAGGCAAGTTGAAGCTTGAACCATGACATGTGAGTCTATGTTGATTTTCTGTACAATGCCACGTTTGTGTAAGCCTATTTTGACACATTCTCACATTATGTACTGACTCAGAACTTGCCTTTTTACTCTAAGATTGGACTAGAGATATGGTTGATTAGGAGAGGATCTTAGGCCATTGTTCTTTTAAGTTAGTCCACTTTTGCCTAAATGACTAACCAAATGAAGTAATTAATCATTTGTTCCAAATGTTTGAGCTTTACATATGCATTTTCTTTCTTGACACTTAGTTAGCCTAACATTATTTGTGAAATACCTTAATATTGGCCCTGGTCTATCATGAATATGTGAACCTTGCTTGATGCAAAAAGCCTGAGTTAAGGGTGGCTACGAAAACTGGCCCTGGTTTGGGGAATGGATATTGTGTACTTCACCTTAGGCTAAAAACCTAGGTTATGGGTGGCCTTTGTTTTGGTAAAGTAATGAAAATGAGGTGGTTAATTCGAAAAGAAAGAAAGAAGGAAATTTTCATGTGCTGCATGAGAGAAAAAGAAAAGAAAAGTTTCTTATATTGAAAACAATAGCAAAATGAGTTTGAAAATGAGGCACAATTGAAAAAGAAAAGAAAGCATCCAGAAAATCTTGAAAAGGACGAACTAGAGAGGATATAATGAGAATGGTTGAGTTATGGAGGTAAAAGTGTTGGAAAACGTGTTCAAGGATAGCTTTTAGTCCCTATTTGCCTAAAATTCCATACCAAAGCCCCATGAGCCTACGTCACAAGCCCATTAAGTCCTAAAGTGATCCTAGTTCAACTAATTGATAGTCTGGAATTTCAGTATAAGGAAAAGCCTATGGTGTCAGTTATCATGCATGAATTTCATTGTGAGAGTGATAATGTTTGCACAGTCCTCGAACTTTGATTGCTTTTTGAGTGTAATATAGGGACTTCTTTTTTGTAAGGGCATTTGCATTGCATGACTGAAATGTGACTTGTTCAGTTACTATGGATTGATGATGCTCCTTGACTTGTCATAAAGTCTCCCTGTCCTTTTCACTTTTTATTACTCCTTTCGTTTACTTTTTCTAACATTCTAGTACCAACTAATTCATTCGGGCGAGACATCTTACGATGTCATGATATGCCCATTCCTATGGCCATTCCTTTAATACTGCTCTCTCTCGGGAGTCTCTTTGTAGAATACTTGGCTAAAGTGTGACCTGTTAGTCCATAAGTCAGTACTGTGACGAACCAAAGAGGGATGCTCACTAGTAGCTCAAGAGGATGGAACACCAAGGCAGGGCTCTTGTTGACACATGAGGGGAAAATAGGAGCATATCGGATAGACCGTGCTAAAACCTCAAATTCCATTTATTGACGCCTTGCAACTCTTGAAGGAGAACTAGGCAGGACGATCTCTCGGAGCTCTAAATTGTTGTGGTATGGGTAGGGGTAAATGGAAGTGTGAGGTACTGCATTGGCATTCTAAGCTCTTTTTTCCAGTAGCTGAGGAATCCCACCACAGTTTTGACAAGTCGTTTCTTCCTTTAAGTCAAATCTAGGTGAAAGAGGAGAGCCGGCTAATATTAATAAAGAATAGAGCGGACTTCCTTTTCCTCTAGGGGAAGAGTGAGACAATAGCTTTTATAGTTAGCCATGGCCCAAGGAATTGTACCTGTTAGCCATAGCTTTTTCTAGTCTCTTGAACCTGATGCTGCTTGTTGGAAGGGAGTAAGACTATATTGGTAAATGTGAGGCCAACCATACGAAAATGAAATGGCTAGCCAGTGCCCTTGAGTTATTATCTTAAATAAGTTCCTCGACTTATCAAAAAAGGAGAGAGCGGGATTCGAAGTCTTGCACAACTGCCCTAACGAGAAGGAAATCCATGAGAGGGGGAGATTCTAGTGGAAGTTTTGCTTGGTAGCTTTGCAATCAGGTTTTGAAAATAAGAGTTGGGTACTCGAATTAGAGCTAAGGGATGTATATTCCATTCGGATATTTGCTATGTGTTTCTCATTTTCTACCTAGACTAAGTGATCACTTGAGGACAAGCAACCATTCTAAGTTGAGGGTGTTGATATATTATTAAAATACAACAGATTTGATATCGAAAATAATTTATTTTATAAGTTCTTAATGCAACTTTTAATAGTTTTAGTGTATTTTTTTGTTAGTTGTACAGAAAATATATGTTGGCATTATTTTGGGGAAAATTATAGATATTTATTGAAGTACAGGATTACAAACCACCCTACGAGTCGTAGCCTAAGCTATAAGTCACAAGGTGCCCTTGTAGCAAGGAAAAGTGAGCAAAATTAAGAAGTTGCAATGTGAAAGTCAACCATATAAGGCTACCCTATGAGTCGTAGGTCTCATTATGACTCATATGGGTGGGGATTGTAGAAAAAAATAGTAAGCCAAAAGTTTGGACCAAGAATTGAAGGCCTAGACTGCGAAAAGAGCATTTGAGTCATTGCTCATAACAGTGGGTCACAGAAGTCAAGTACAAAAAACTAGAAAATGACTACAAAACCTTGATTACGACTCGTAGGTCTCCCTATGAGTCATATCTGTGAGACATAATTGCTGCCAATTGTATTTTCTATTTAACTTTTAGGGTGTTTTTGTGAATAGTATAAATAGTTAATGATTAGGGTTTTAGAAGAGACTTTGAATTTTTATTTAGATTCCACACTTCAAATATTCTCTCCTGAATATTCTAAGAACATTTCTAGGGTTTAGTGCAGATTGTCATTTTTGATTTGAATAACCACTTTCGGGGATTGAAAAATCACATTGTATTTATTCTTCATTAATCTAAGCATGTGGTTTTCAATTTCAAGGTGTCTTTGTTCTTTATTGTTTTGGGTGATCTGTCAAGTATGTCTTCCTTTTTCATTATTGTTGACTTTGCCTTAGCCATGAGTAGCTAAGCAGCCACAACTTGGGATTGTCGGAACCACAAGTAGTTGACTCGAAATAATCTAGACTTTGTGTATTTTTTGATGAGATTTCCACACATATTGTTTATCTCCCTTCACTTTGAATGTTGTTTGGTGGTAGCCAACAATCCTACCTACTCTCACGATCCCAACCAAGGTAGTGACGAATAGGAAAAAGGGTAAATGACATGATCCGATTGATGTGTTCTCATCTAATCTACCAAACCTGACCAAGGGGAGGTTGACTGGGATAATGGGTAATGGTTAGTTGCCACACCATGGTTGTCGAACAAGCGCCATGGTGAAATTCGTCCTTCACCTTCATAAGAGGGCTAGAAGAACCTAAGATACCATCTTGCATGTAAATTCCTAATTAGAGTTATGTTTATAGGCTAATTAAGTCAATGAATCATAGGGAACATAATTCCCAAGTTATCCCTCAATTTTATTATCATTTTGCATAAATAGGGTAATGTTTATTTTTGTTCTTTATTTTGAATCACAAACAACCCCCTGCCCATTAGAGAATATAATGATCAATGCTTAGAACGATTGTTAGTGGATCAAATTGGTCAAGCCCCATATTCCCTGTGAATTTGACCCTGACCTTTGATTAGGTTTATTGCTAACTGTGACTGCTTTGTTGTTGGAGCATGAATATCACCCTCCTATGCATAAAAACACCTACACTTAGAGATTTTTTAACTTTATATCAAATAAGGCACTCTCAAAACCCTCTATAACACTTAGACAAATATTTCATCCAAAATTCAAGTATCCCAAACTTATTTCTGGATGTCAAGAACATCATTCAAGCTTCAAGTCCTCATTTAAATCTACATCAAACAAATCCCCAAATTTGTGCTATATGGGTTTCAACTATTGGTTCCATTCACCCATGTTGCCCGAACTTCCTTTTTATGTAAATTACATGTTT
>JAOTQJ010080878.1:0-67151 GCA_025642045.1 Solanum sejunctum
TCTGATCGAGGAGCTCAATTCACTGCAAAGTTTTGGAAGTCCTTCCAAAGGAGTTTAGGGACACAAGTGAATTTGAGAACTGCATTCCACCCTCAAATAGACGGTCAAGCAGAATGTACCATTCAAACACTTGAAGATATGTTGTGAGCTTGTGCATTGCACTTTGAAGGGAGTCAGGTTGACCATTTGCCACTTATTGAATTTGCCTATAATAATAGCTAGCACACGAGTATCAAGATGGCACCTTTTGAAGCTTTGTATGGGAGGAAATCTAGATTGCCAATTTGATGGTTTGAAGTGGGTGAAACCACCTTTCTTGGGCCAGACCTAGTACAATAAGCCATGGAAAAAGTTAAGGTAATACAGCAGCAGCTAAAAAATGCCCAAAGTCGTCATAAATCATATGAGGATGCTAGAAGGAGAGGACTGGAATTCTCAGTGGGGTATTGGGTATTTATAAATGTGTCTCCAATGAAAGGGGTTATGAGATTTGCTAAGAAAGAAAAACTAAGCCCATGTTACATAGGGCCATATCAGATTATTAAGACGTTCGGGCAGGTTGCATATGAAATAGAGCTACCCCAAGAGCTTTCAATGGTTCATCCAATTTTCCATGTCTCAATGCTTATAAAATGCATAAGTGACCCATCCCATATCACTCCTATTAAGGATGTGCAGATTACAAGATTTTCTCGCCTATGAAGATGTACCTGTTACTATTCTAGATCATTAAGTTAAGAAGCTAAGGAATAAAGAAATAGCCTTAGTGAAGGTACTTTGGAAGAACCCGCAAGTAGAAGAATTAATATAGGAGGCCGAGGACGTAATGAAATCAAAATACCCTTACTTATTTGAAGCTAAAAAGGTAGTCCAACATACAGAACTAGGACACTAGTAGGTACGTGTAATTGAATATTTATTGTGGTGTCAAAAGTTTGTATAAGTAAAGATTTAAACTTGGTTAAGCTATCCATTTGTGCAAACATTCGAGGACGAATATTCCTAATAGGGGGAGGATGTAACATCCCATATCTTACAACACTAGTTCTATGCAAATGAAATATGATATGGCTTTTCAAATTAGCACCAATTTTTAAAAGTTCTTGAATCTCATGTTACAGGGCGATATGTGCGTCTAACGCTTAACAGGGTCATGTATATACATATTTTGTGTCAAATTGATAAGATCACGGCCCGAAACAAAGTGACAGAATTGAGGTGCTTGTACGACTTAGTAAGCTAATAGGTACTATGGTTTGTAGACTATGCCAACTATTTGGTAAGTGATATAGTGCCCCCTAATTTAAACAGCCATCAATGTCGCAAGTTTATGCATGATGTAAAAAAGTTCTTCTAGGATAAGCGATATTTATTTCGCATCTGTACTGATGGAATCATACGTAGATGTATCCTAGAAGTAGAGATGATAAGCATTGTTGAAGCATGCCACTCTTCATTGGTAGGTGGCCATCACAGTGGAGCTCGAACTACAAGTGTTGCAGTGTGGCTACTATTGGCCATCTATTCATCAAGATGCACATGACTATGTAAAGTCGTGTGATAGCTGTCAAAAAAAGGGCAGAGTTTCACGAAGGCACGAACTTCCCCTAAATCTTATTTGTTATAGAATTGTTTGATGTTTGGGGCATTGATTTTATGGGACCATTTTTTAGCTCCGATGGTAAAAAGAACATTCTAGTTGTAGTTGATTATGTCTCCAAGTGGGTGGAGGCCGTAGCTCTACCGAACAATGAGGGTAAGAGTGTTACAGAATTTCTCCAAAATAGTACTTTCTCTAGGTTTAATATACCTCGAGCAATTATTAGTGATGGAGGTTCTCATTTCTGTAACTGACTATTCAAAGTCCTCCTTCAAAGATATGGTGTGAAGCACCGCCTGACAACCCTATATCATCCACAAACTAGTGGACAAGTGGAAGTATTGAGTAGGGAAATAAAGCAAATCTTATCCGAAATGATGAATGTACATCGTACTGATTGGTCAAGGAGGTTGGATGATACTTTATGGGCCTACCCGACTGCCTTGAAAACTCCCATGGGAATGTCTCCTTATCAACTAGTGTTTGGAAAGGCCTACCACTTGCCCATTGAACTTGAACACAAAGCCTTGTGGGCATTGAAGAAACTGAATCTAGATTGGCATGAAGCTTCCACCTCAAGGTTAATGCAAGTAAATGAACTTGATGAGTTTAGACTGCGAGCCTATGAGAGTTCTACCTTATACAAATAACAAATGAAGGTTCAGCATAATCGCAGTATTAAAGATCACTAGTTTGCTCCAAGAGATATGGTATTGGTTTACAACTCAAAGATGAGGTAGTTTCTTGGAAAACTCAAATCTAAATAGATGGGGCCTTTAGAGTTATGTCTGTCTTTAGACATGGTGCTATAGAGTTAGAGAGTAGGGATGGCAAAGATTTTGAAGTCAATGGACGAAGGGTTAAAAGGTATATCGGTGACTTGGCAGAGGTCAAAACTGTGGAAGAATGGGTCCTTGAAGAGGCATGAATCCAACAACTTTTGGTCGTGCCGCGACATTAAACCAAGCTTTTCTTTGGAGGAAACCCAAGGTACGCCCCTTGCATCTTTTTGTTTTTGTCTTTACTTTGAAGACAAAGTATCATCTTGTGGTCGAGTGGTGGAAGTTATAGATTAAGGTGAAGTCTAAGTAGCCTCAAGTCCATAACTTCCCCTATTTATAATCCCAAGGTTTTCTCGTCATGTTTCTTTTTCCTTGTGGATGTTTCATTTTCTATTGAACCGGCATATTATAGGAAGTTTAGATAATTTGTAAAAGCATAGTAATGTTATTTTATGGCATATATATAGCTCTTAAATTTTATTTAAAATTTTGATGCAAATTTGGGTACCCTCAAAATTTTTGAGGTTGTGAGTATTGATGCATTCATACACTTTTGAGTATCTGGCAATGTTTTTTCTGATATTGTGAAGCTAAGATGAAACTGAAAGCATGACCTGTAAGTCTATACTTGATTGTGGATGCAATTTTCATGTGTGTTGTGAGCTTATTTTGCTGCATTCATACATTTTGTATGGACTTAGAACTTGCCCTCATACTCTAAGCTTGGTTCTGTGACTTAGTTTTGATGTGGAGGTGATCTTAGGCCCTTATTCTGATAGAAGCCCACTTTTACCTAAATTACCTACCAAATGAACTAGTTAATCCCTTACTCTAAATATTTGAGCTTCTCATGCACTCATTCTTTCTTGACCCCTTGCTGACTTGACCTTATTTTATGAAATACCCTGATATTTGCCTTGATATATCCTTGAACATGTGAACCTTAATTGAGGCTAAAAGCCTAAGTCGACGGTGTCTACATTGGTGGCCCTGATTTGAGACATAGATATTGTGTACTTCACCTTAGGCTAGAAGCCTAAGTTGACGGTGGCCATTATTGTGGTAAAGTAACAAAAATAATGTGGTTAGTTGAAGTGAAAATAAAGAAAATGATTAATCATGCGCCGGCTGAAGAAAAAGAAAAGAAAAAGTGTCTTGGTCTGAAAAAATGTGGAAAAATGAGTTTGAAGTTGAGGCACAACTATAAAAAGTGAAAGAACAACCCTAGTAAAGTTTTAAATGGTGTAATAAGGGAGGAATTAGTGAAATTTGATGGGGTGTGAAGGTAAAAGTATTGGTAACATGGTTCAAGGATAGCTTTTAGTCACTAAATGCCTAAAATGCCATACCAAAGAACCAAGAACCTATGTTACAAGATCTTAAGTCCTAAAGTAATCCAAATCCACTTTGTCACCAAGATAGGAAAATGAGTATAGGGGCAAGTTTATCGTGTTAGTCATTGTGCACGAATTTCAATTGCGAGAGTGAGAATGTTTCGTCAGTCCCTGATTTCTACATGTTATTGAGTGAGTATAAGGGACTTCTTTCTAGTGAGGGCATTTGCACTACTTGAGTAGCATATGACTATACCAGTGAATGTGGAAGGTTAATGCTCCTTAGCTTATCAAAGGTGGATTGTTAGGCACCTCATGATGTTCTTGTTTGCTCAAAAACTTTGCAACTCTATTTTGAAAGTAGTAGTTGGGTACCTGAATCAAATTAGCTATTGTATATGCCATTGATAAAAATGCTATATATTTCTCTTTGTCTGTGTAGATTTAGTCGTCGCTTGAGGACAAGCAATAATTCTAAGTTGAGGATGTTGATGTGCTGTTAAATTACAACACATTTGGTGTCTAAAAAAGGGATTTTGTGAGTTCTCAAAGCGTCTATTTAGTGTTTTGATCTGTTTTTGTATTAATCTTATAGAAAGTTAGGTTGACATGATTTTGAAGAAAAGTTATAGATTTTAATGAAGCATGAGCTACATGAGCCCACCTATGAGTCGTAGCTCACACTACGAGTCATAAGGTGGTGCCAAAACAAGAATCAGAGACCAAAAGTTCAGAAATCTACCAAGTGAAAGTCACTAGTATGAGCCCAGCCTACGAGTCGTAAGACACACGACTTGTACAGGTTGACTTGTAACAAGAACCCGAAAGCCAAAATGTTGGACAAGAAACTAAAGACCAAGATTATCAGATTAACATACAAGTCGTAGCCCAAGCAACGAACTGTACCTATGGACCATACCAGTTCAGTCCAAGATGCAAAGTTATTAATACGAGACCCGACTATGACTCATAGGCCATCCTACGAGTTGTAACTACAAAATTTATCAGATGCCAACTGTCTTTTCTGCATAAATTTTAGGGTTGTTTTGTACACACTATAAATAGTTTAAGGTAGGTTATTTTAAGGAGAGTTTGACCAGAGACACTTCTCCAAGATAATTTTGAAGCTTTTCTTAGGTTTT
The DNA here is from genome assembly GCA_025642045.1 of Solanum sejunctum. NCBI lineage: Eukaryota > Viridiplantae > Streptophyta > Magnoliopsida > Solanales > Solanaceae > Solanum > Solanum sejunctum. Next base: position 4,859 of record JAOTQJ010080878.1, read on the forward strand.
AGAATAGATTAGTATTTTCTTTGGGAAACCTCATTTTGGGAATTGTAAATCTTGCCTTGTATTCATTTTTGATCAATCAAGCTTGTGGGTTTGCAACTTGTGGTGCCTATCTCCTTCATTGTTATTGGTGAAACTCTCAACTATGTCTACTATTTGCATTTTTTGTGTATTTTATCTTATCCATGAGTGGCTAAGCACCCACAACTTGGGGTTATGGGAACCATGGGTAGTTGACTTGAGATGACCTAGATTTTGTCCATATTTATAATTAGAGTATTACATGTATTATCTATTCTCCTTTATGATTAATGTTGTTTGGTGGTGGGAAACACCAAAACCTGCCTACTATCACGATTCTGACCAAGGTAGTGACGAATAGGAAAAGGTAAGTAGATGATAGGATCCGATTGATGTTTTCCCATCTAATCAACCAAACCTAACCAAGGGGAGTTTGATTGAGACAATAGGTAACGGTTAGTTGGCACACCATGGTAGCCGACCAAGCGCCTTGGTAAAATTCGACCTTTAACTTCAAAAGAGGGCTGAAAGAGCCTAAGTTATCATCCTGCATGCAATTCACTAATCATAGGTATGTTATATAGGGTAATTGAGTCAACGAACTATGGGGAACATAATTCCAAAGTTGTTCCCAAAATTGAGCATTTTCCCATAATATGGTTGGCATTTATTTTAAGTTGTTCTTTGAATTACAACAAAACTCACCATCTGGAGATCATAATTATAGATACTACGAATGACTAGTAGTTAAATCCTATAGTCAAGCCATATATTCCCTGTGGATTCAACCCTTACCTCGGTTAGGTTAATTACTGATAGCGATCGCTTTCTTATTGGAGTGTGACCATCATCATTATCCACAACAACCCAAACAGAGTCAAAGTGTTTCCTAGTATTAGGCAACCCAACCATAAAATTTATGTTGATCTTTTCCCATTTCTAAGTAGGAATTTCTATGTCTTGGGCAACGCCACCCAGACTTTGATGTTCGGCCTTCACTTGTTGGCAATTATGACATCTGGATATGAACCTAGCAATATCCCTCCTCATACCACTGCCCCAATATACCTCCCTTAAGTCTCCATACATATTTATGGAACTAGGGCGAATGGAATAAGATGAGTTATGGGCCTCTTTCAAGATCAACTCTCTCATAATCATCAACATTAGACACACACAACCTACCTTGGTACATAAGGGCACCATCTCCCCCTTGTGAGAAAACTTCCACTTTACCATCCTTCACCAATGCCTTTAACTCTAGCAAGGTAGGGTCAAGATCTTGTTTTGACTTGACTTCCTCAATAAAAGAAGATTTAGAACTATCAACAATCTATACACCACCATTTTCAACTTCATCCAACCTAACCCCTAACCTAGCCAATCGGTGAACTTCTCTAGCTACCTTCTTGCCACCATCATCAATATGAGCTAGGATACCCACAGACACTGTAATTAGAGCATCAGTTTCATGACCCAATCCTAGGGATTAGACGTTATACGATAAATAGGAACTCGAAGGGACCCAAACAAGCGTCTTAGCATATCAATCACACATTCTTCATCGAGAAAGCAAAGTAAACAACAACAAGATATAATAAAATGGGAAAGCGGGACTAAGGGAAGTCTTTGATATCATTAAAGGATAAAGAGTCAAGCTTATAGCATAAACACATCATAATATTCCAACAACACCTCTATACTTAGAATAGAGCGGGAGCCAAAACACTTTCAAGCTCACCCTCGTAATGTCAAATGTTCAACATAAAGAAGTATTAGAAATAGAAATAGAAAGTCAAAATGCATAATCATAGTCTATATTCAATATGGCATGTATGATCAATGCATGAAGTAAAACATGCTTATAAATCATTCAACTTGCATAGAACATAATACATATGTGGGAAGAGACCTCAGCCGACAAAGTATAAGACCAAGCGAGCTACAACTTGGAATCCCGATGGTTACCACTCATTAGTAAAGAGGTGGTCTACTTGCCAAAATAAACCACACTTCATCTTACGAGAACATGACCCATTTTTAAATGGATATCATAAGAAACTTTGCCCAATGGGAACATGACCCATTTTGGGAATAATCTCAAGAGAGAGTGCACTAAATGGATCCACTAGTAAAGCAAGGGTAAAGTATACTCCTATATTAGCACATAGATTGAGGAAACAGAGCAAACCCTCAATCCATCAGTGCTAAGCCTAATCCCACTGAATTATTGAACTAATCACACTTTAGCAATTTGTAAGAAATATAGAATCATAACACGAGTAGTTCTAAAACATCTGTGACCTCTAATGGTGAGCCTAAACTGTAAAACATAAGAATAGATCATCATCAAACATTACCCTTACATTAACATCAAAGGCCCACAAGAGGTAAAATCTTTGAAAAAGGGGCTTAGTCCGGCATATATCATAGACATTTTAATGAATTCAACATATTTTGAAAGCCCAAAATCATCATAAAGTCACTTGACTCACAAATCTCGTAATAGATCATCAATAACTTTAAGAATCATTGGAAAGACATTTAATCAAATACTTGGTGGGTGTGCAATGCTTGTTGAAAATCATGTAAGTCAAGAGTGAAATAATATGAGAAAACTTAATGTAAATCAACACACCAACATATTGTAAAATCCTCATGTAAGATATCTTGAAATCTAGCACCAAATCTCACAATAGATCATAGTTCCATAGTTTCAAAACATACATAGTCTCAACAGACATAACGAACTCATAGTATAAGTATAATATAGACAGACATGCATATTTAATCAACATTTCATAAAACCCCAATATATTTTATACTTGTGATGCATAATAAAAGATACACATAATTAATACAACTTGAAAACATGCAATTTTATAAAATAGGAAGATTGGGCTACATGGGTGAAAGGACTCAATGGATGAAATCCACATACCTCAAACATGGGTTTTCTTGATGTAGTCTTAGAGGAGACTTGAAGCTTGAATGGAATTTTTAAGATCTGAAATTAAGCTTGAGACACTTGAATTTGGAGGAAATACTTGGTTAAGTGTTGGAGAGGATTCTGAGAAGGTCTTGAGTGATATAGAGTTGAAAATTGGCTAAGTGTAGGTGTTATCATGCAAATGTGGGTATGGGGTTATGACCCTAACGCCCTTGGGCCGAAATAGAATTTTTAGGAGAAATGAACACTCATCTCCCACTCAATTTTTCCTCGTGATAATAATATGAAGTCAAACTTTTAATGTCGCGCATAGATTTTGAGATTTAAGGAAATTCCAATTATGGGCATTTTTGAAGCACATTTTTGGGGTGCTTTAATATCTCCCCCTTCGGAACATTCATCCACGAATGTCAAAGAAACATACATAAGAGAAGTAATCATGATGATTTTAGCCCAACATGAATGCAACAAATGCACTTAAACATCATTTTCAAAAATCTCATTATGAATGTCAAAAATCACCATAAACTTCTCAACATAAACATGAATGCATGCAAAAATACATAAGGTATGAAACTTAAGATTGAAATCATAGATAGGACTTAATTTGTTATCTTAAGCTTGAGTAAAATGAAAGAGGTATGAATACTTCTTCTTTAAGTTCGTTTTGACTTCCAATATGACACTTTTCACTTGTTGATTCCTCCGAAGGACCTTGATGGCTACAACATCTTTGTTCCTCAATATCTTCACTTGTCTATCCAATATCTCAACCAAGACCTCCTCATTGGTCAGATTACCTCCTACAAGACACACAACCTCTAAGGGAACCATAGCACATGGGTCACCAACACATCTCCTCAACCTATATACATGGACGACTAGATGAACCATCTTCATTTCGATAGTAACTCCAATTCATAGGATTCCTTACTACTCCTTCTCAACACTCTATAAGGACCCACAAACCTTGGGCTTAATTTACCCAAATCAGACCATGCCTTTCATGTATAACATCTTCAAATAAACCCAGTCACCACCTCACCAAGCTACCTTCCCATAGACTTTACCAACTCTCATGGAGTCAGAAAGAATATAATAGAATGGATAGTGAGCCTCTTTCAAAATCAACTATCTCAATTCATCAACATACGACACCCACAATCTCCCTTGGTACATAAGGGTACCATCTCTCCCTTGGGAGAAAACCTCCACTTTACCATCTTCTACCAAGGCCTTCAACTTTAACAAAGTGGGTTCAAGATCTTGTTTTACTTTCACCTCCTCAATCAAAAAAGATTTAGAACCATCAACAAAAAATACACCACCATTTCAACTTCTCCAACTTAAACCCCAATCTAGCCAACCAGTGAACCTCTCTAGCCACCTCTTTTCCACCACCATTAACATGACCCCCGTACAAGTAGTGAAGCCATGTTTTCAAGGCAAATACTACGGCCGCCAATTCAAGATCATGGGTGGAATTATTCTTCTCATGCACCTTAAGTTGTCTAGACACATATGCTATGACCTTACCACTTTGCATCAAAATACACCCTAAAACAATTCTTGAGGCATCATACAACAAATCCTTCTAACCTTTTTGGTAGACGCAAGATAGGAGTAAAGACAAGCTTATCTTTCAAATTTGAAAACTCTTTTCACACTCATCGGTCCACATAACTTTTTCCTTCTTTTGGTTCAACTTTTCATAGGGGAAGCAATAGAAGAGAAACAATTTACAAACCTCTGATAATAACCTGCCAAGCCCAAGAAACTTTTAATATCCAATGGAGTCAAAGGTATAGGTCAATTTGTAATCACCTATGTCTTCTTAAGATCCACCTTAAGACCATCTCCCGACACCACATGCCCCCAAAAAATACAACCTCTTTCAACCAAAACTCACATTTCTCATATTTTGCATACAACCTCTCCTCCCACAAGATTTCCAACACACACCGTCAAGTTACTCACAATCTCTGTTTCATTCCAAAAATTAATCAATATACCATCCACAACTATCCCACACATATCAAGGTAAGGTTTAAAGACCCTATACATGAGATCCATATATATAGTCGATGCATTTGTCAATCCAAAGGACATAACCACAAAGTCAAAGTGCTCATACCTAGTCCGAAAAGCCATCTTGGGAATGTCAGACTCCCTCATATTCACTTATCGATAGCTAGACCAAAGATCAATCTTAGACAATTGAATAGCCCCTTGAAGTCGATCAATAAGGTCATCGATCCTTGGTAAAGAATACTTGTTCTTTATGGTGACTCTATTAAATTGCTAGTAATCAATCCACATTCTAAGAGAACCATCCTTTTTCTTCACAAATAACACCGGTGCACCACAAGATGACTTACTAGTCCTTATAAAACCCTTCTCCAACAAATCCCTCAATTGGTCCAACAAATCCCTCAATTGGTCCTTCAACTCCTTCAACTCCGCCGGGGCCATAAGGTAAGGGCGAATAGAAATGGGTTAAGTACTAGGAAGAAGGTCAATAACAAAGTCTATTTCCCTTTTGCAAGAAACGCCGGGAAGCTCATCGAGAAAGACATCAAGGAACTCATTAACAACTAGAACAGACTCTATAGGAAGGACTCTGGACTCAAAATCCCTAATCCTCATAAGATGATAGAGACAACCCTTAGAAATCAACTTTTGGGCTTTAAGGCAAGAAATAAGTCCACCCTTGACCACCACATTACAACTTTCCCACACTAGGATGGGTTCATTAGGGAATTGGAATTTAAACCTATGGGTTCTATAATCAATAGATGCATGATATTCACGCAACCAATCCATCCTAAGAATGACATCAAAATCCACCATATCTAATTCAACAAAATCACAAGGCAATATTTTATGCAAAATGTACACGGGACAATTCCTATAGACTCTACTAGCAATAATGGACTCACCAATAGGGGTACATACTTCATAAGGTTCACGCAATAATTCAGGACTAACATGAAGCTTTTTGGCAACAAAAAGAGTAATAAAAGAAAGAGTTACACCCGGGGGTATCAATGCATACACATCAAAATCCTAATCCTTCAACATGCCTGTGAAGTACTACTCCAAATCTAGTTGCCAATAGAGGGTTATGGTTGCACACATCTATGGTCATCCTCATAAGTGTTAGTAACCCATGGACCAGTTCTAGACTTGTGATCCTTTGTAGCACACTCAAAATATGCACTCAAATCGACTAAACAATCTCCTGAATGGTGCTTCCCATACTTGTGGCGCAAAGGAAAAGCTTGAACACCAATACCCTTACCCTTCTTTTGAATATATGGATAGTCACCAATCTTGGGTCCCATATTTTCACACCCAAAGGATGCACCCATGTTCCTCAGACATGTGCCATAATGATTTCTCCCACATTTTAGGCACCTAGGATGGGTGATCCCACCATTGCCATTGGGCTTAGCATATAGGAACCTCCCTTCTACTTGTGCTCTTCTTCTTCCTTCCTTTGAGGCTACCGAACAACCCTTCATCTTATGCCAAACACCCCCATACTTGAAGCAATCTGCAATCACCATTAAACTCTTTCCTTGATGTTTCTTACCACACCCTTGAAAAGTGGCAAAAGGGGTCCTTTTCTTTGGGCACTTGGGCACCTGTGGTCTAGTAGAAGATGAAGCACCCTCAACTCAGGTGCTCTTGGACTTTTTGTCCCCCTTCTTATCATTTGAGCTCTTGGGGGTGCCCATCGATTGATTGAGTTAGGCGGTCAAAACTTTGGCCAATACCCACAGAGCATTGTGAACCTCTGCATTGGAAATGTCACTGTCTTGAATAGATAGAGACACATTCTGAATCATAATGGTTAAGAATCAGGAATAAGTCTTAGGGGCACTTAACTCTATCACACGACATAGATCATGAAGAAGCGAGACATTTCCTAAAACACCTCACAGCCTTTTACTCATTGTTATGGCGCGCTTCACAACCATGAATATGACTCTAATCGACGTGATGTGTTGGATTTCGAGGACTATTAACAACCTAGTACTCTAATACCAAGTTTGTCATGACCCAAGCCTACTGCCTAGATATGACACGGCAAATGAGAACCTAAAGAGACCCAAACAAGCCTCTTAGCATATCAATCGCACATCCTTGGTCGCAAAAGTAAAGTAAACAATAACAAGAGATAATAAAAAGGGAAAGCAGGACTAAGGGAAGTCTTTGATATCATAAAAGCATAAAGAGTCAAGCTTATAGCATAAATACATCATAATATTCCAATAACACCTCTAAACTTATAATGGAGTAAGGGCCAAGACACTTTTCGGGATCACTCTCATAATGTCAAATGTTCAATATAAAAAAGTCTTAGAAATAGCACGAGAAAGTAGATACTGTCCTAGAAATTAAGGATTCACCAAAGCTTATCTTGGTAGAATCTCACTAGTCACGTGGAGGATGATCAAGAGGAGCTCTGATTCCTATATGCTGATATCATAATAAAGGATTTCATAAGAAACTTCGTACTATGGGAACATGACCCATTTGGGAAAGAATCTCAAGAGAGCAGGCACAAAATGGACCCACTAGTAAAGGAAAGGTAAAGTATGCTCCTATGTTCGCACATAGTTTGAGGAAAATGAGAAAACCCTCCATTGAGCGGTGCTAAGACAAATCACATGGAATAATTGAAATAATCACAGTTTAGCAATTTGTAAGAAACATAGAATCATAAAACGAGTAGCTCCAAAACACCCTTGATTTCGTGACCCAAATCTAGGGTCTAGACATGACACGGCACATGAGGAACCCAAAGGGACCCCAAGTAAGCCTTCTAAGATATCATCACACATCCTTGGTCGCAGAAGCAATACAATGCAAAAAGAGATGATAAATATGGATAAACGGAGCTAAGGGACAACATTTCAAATCATAAACATCAAGATGCATAATAACATTAGGGTCACCCATACACTTCCTTAACATAGACACATGGAACACTGGATGAACCAATTCCATTTCACTAGGCAATTCCAACTCATAAGCCACCTTGTCTATCCTCTTCATCACCCTATAAGGACCCACAAATCTTGGACTCAGTTTACCCTTCTTACCAAGATGAACCACACCCTTCATGGGCAGCACCATTAAATAAACCCAATCACCAACTTTAAACTCAACCTCCCTTCTTCTCATATTGGCATAAGTTTTGTAGACTTTTGGACTATTTTTAACTTTTTTCTATTCATCCTTACCTTCTCTATAGTATCCATAACCAAATTCGGACCCAACCAAGCCATTTCTCTAACTTTAAGCTACCCAACTGGTGATCTACAACATCTACCATAGTGGGCCTTAAAAGGGCCATACTAATGCTAGAATGATATCTATTGTTATACGAAACTCAAATAATAGAAGATGATCATCCCAACTACGCTTGAACTCCAAAATACAAGCCTTAACTATGTCCTCAATAGTATGGATAGTTCTTTCGACTTGGCCATCCTTTTGAGGGTGAAATGCTAGCCTTAACTTTGGTTCCAAGATCCCTTTGGAAGGACCTCAAAAAATGTGAAGTAAATTGAGTACTATAATTCGATATGATGGATAAAGGCACCCCATGCAACCTCTCCAACTCATGAATGTAGAATCTAGCATAATCTTCAGCCCCATATATAGTCTTAACTGGTAGAAAATGAGTCGACTTTGTCATCCTATCAACCACAACCAAAATAGAATCAAAACCCTTTCTAATCTTGGGCAACCCAACCACAAAATCCATGTTAATCTCTTCCCACTTCAAAGTAGAAATCTCTATGTCTTGGTTAGGCCACCTGCCCTTTGATATTCAACTTTGACTTATTGGCAACTATGATAAAGAAAAACAAATTTGGCCATCTCTTTGTTGATACCTCTGTACCAATACACATTCCTCAAATCCCTATACATCTTGGTGGAACCAGGGTGAATAGAATAGGAAGAACCATGAGCCTCATCACGAAACATCTCTCTCAAGCCATCAACACAAGACACACATAACCTACCTTTGTATCTAAGGAGACCATCTCCCCCTTGGGTAAAAACCTCCACCTTTCCCCCTTTCACCAAGGCCTTCAATTCTAATAAGGAGGAATCAAGATTTTGCTTTTCTTTTTGACCTTATCAACCAAGGAAGACTTTAAACTATCAACCACCACAATGTCACCATTATCAACCTCTTCCAACCAAACCCCCAATCTAGCCAACTAATGGATCTCCTTGGCAAACTCTACGCCCCCACCATCAACATGAGCTAGGCTACCCATAGCCACCCAACTCAAAGCATTCGTTACCACATTAGCCTTATAGCGATGAGTAGGATAATTCTTTGCATGCAATTTAAAATGCCTAGAATCATAGGTTATTACCTTACCATTTTAGATCAACACACAACCCAAACCAAATCTGGTGGCATCAGAATACACAAGAAACTCTTCTAGCCCTTCTGTTAGAGAAAAAATAGGAGCAGACACAAGCTTATTTTTCAAGGTTTGGAAGCTCTTTTCACACTCATTGGTCCATACAAACTTAGTCTTCTTTTGAGTCAATTTAGTCATGGCAGAAGTAATAGAATAGAACCCATTCACAGATCTCTGGTAGGAACCCGCTAAGTACAAGAAGCTCCTAATGTTCGATCGGGTCAATGGTCTAGGCCAATTTCTAATCACATCTATCTTTTTAGGATCCAATCTAATACTATTGAAAAGACCTCAAAAAGTGCCCAAAACTGTGCCTCGGAAGTGCCCAAAGTCATAATTTCCATACATCTAAAAATTCGTTCTTTATTTCAAAAATATGACTTCATATTCTTGTTCAGGGGGTCAAACTTAGGGGAGAAGGGTCTAACCCTAATTTAAGAGAGAAAGATTAGAAATTATGAAATTTCAAGAATGCAATTTCCACAGAGTAAAGTGTGCTGCTTCCGCAATGTGCACTAGCTCATTTTTGTGACTATTATTTTGTCTCGGTCCAAGACTTTTAAGTCTTGGGCCTAAGTGTTCGCAAACATGTATTTGCTTATACTTAGCAATATTTTACCCTCATATTATGCTAAATATTCCCTAATACTCACTCAAACACTTAGCCATATTTTTCACTCCTAAATTCAAATCTCAAAACCTCTTTCGAATCTAAGGATTTCCTTCAAGCTTCAAAGCCTCTATTTTCAATTTTCACCAAGAGTTTCTCCAAATTCTTTGATGGGTTCGTTTCACCTTTGATGTCCAAGCTTTATTTTCCTCAAAATTGCATGGTTTAAAGTTGATTTACTCATGGGTCTTAAGTATTATGAAAATCACTACAAACTATGTTTGAGATTATGAAGTTGTGACTATTTTACCATGTTTTGAGCTATGAATCTAAGATCTATTAAAGGGTTTGATGAAGTGTCTTGATGTTTATTGTTTGAAAATGTTACCAAGTATCTATTGATGGCTTTACACTGATTTTTCCGGCATGATTTCACTCTTGAATTGCATGGTTTTATACTAGTATTGCACACCTCTAAGTGTTTGATAAAATGTCTAGTTAGGGTTTCTTGAGCAATTGAAGGTCCAAAGCATGAGATATGATATAATTTATGATATGATGATGAAAAGATCTAGTGTATATGATATATCCTATATAAAGTTTTTCATTAGACCATGCCCGATTCGGGGGGAGTAAGAGCCCAGATAATCGAGATGGAGATTTGTACTCATCAACCATGTGAAGGGTTTCTACTTCGCCACTAGGATGATGCGGTGACATTATCATTAACCATGTGAGGGGTTTGTATCCCACCACCATGGTGATGAGGTGAGATCATCATTAACCAACCAATGGGTTTATACTTTAGAAATCATTCTTGGTCTCTTCTACACATATGATATCCTATATGAGCATGAGTTACTTATGCAGCATTAGTGATACATGCCATATTATTATATGATGACTATTGCCTATTGTCACGCACTTGGACTATGATGCCTATTTCTTGCTGCATTACATCCTACATACTTAGTACATTCAAATGTACTAACACATACTCTTGCCTACATGATATCACCATATAAGAATTGATGCCCAAGTTGGTCATCATCCTCCTCCACTTGGATAGTTCGGTACTACTCAAGCTAGTTGGTGAGTCCTCTATTCGAAGATATTTATCTATGTTTCTCTTATTGTATACTGTGACACTCTTCCTTATGTTCTATTTGACTATGAGGGTGAGCTCGGTTGCTTTGTCTTGGCCCCTACTCTTATCTATGTAGTAGAAATGTTTGTTGGACAACCTATTGATCTATGATATGAGATTTAACTTTGTTTCCTATTTATGATGTTATGTAAACTTTCCCCTTAGCCCCTATTTTTAACCTTTATGGCTGTTATATTCTTTCCCTACCAATGATGTGTAATGATAAGCTAAAAGGCTTGATTGAAGTTCCTTCGAGTTCCCCATTCACTGTGTTACAATTGTGATGATCAAGCCTAGGGCCTAGTCATGAAATGGTGAATGGGGAACCCAAAGGAGACCTAATCAAGCCTCTTAGCTTATCGTTAAACATCACTGGTTACGAAAGCATATAAAAGCCATAAAGGTTAAGAATAGGAGCTAAGGGGCTAAGGGAAAAGCTTGCATAATATCATAGTCAAGAAACAAAGAGTCAAAGCTCATTTCATAGATACATAGCATGTCCAACAAATACCTCTACTACATAGATAAGACCGAGATCTAAGATAAAGCAACTGGGCATACCCTCATAGTCTAATAGAACATAAGGAAGAGTGTCACAATACATAGTAAGAGAAACATAGATAAACATCCCCAGAATGGAGGTCTCATTAACTAGCTTGAGTAGTACCGAATTAGCCACGTGGAGAAGGAGGATGATTAACTTGGGTACTAATTCCTACAAGGTGATATATTGTAGGTAAGAATTTGGATGTACTAAGTATGTAGAATGCAATGCAATATGAAATAAGCATCATATTCAAAGTGCATGACAATAGGTAATATAAATAATATAACAATATAGAATTTATGACCAATGCTCAAGTAAAACATGCGTAAGTAACTCATGCTCATATAGTATATCATATATGTAGAAGAGACCAAGCAAGATTTCAAAAGTACAAACCCCTTGGTTGGTTGATGATGATCTTACCCCATCACCCTGGCAGTGGGGTACAAACCCCTCACATGGTTGATGATAGTATCACCCTATAACCCTAGTGGCGAAGTACAAACCCCTCACATAATTGATGAGTACAAACCCTCATCTCGGTTATCCCAGCTTATATTCCCCCGGGATTGGGCATGGTATAATGCAACATTTTATATAGGATATATTATATATATAAGCTCTTTTAATTATCATAACATAAATCATATCATATTTCATGCTTTGGACTTTCAATTCCTTAAGAAACCATAATCGGACATTTTATCATACACGTAGAAGGTGTGCAATGCTAGTGTAAAATCATGCAATTCAAGAATGAAATCATGCTAGAAAAATCAGTATAAAGCCATCAATAGATACTTGGTAATACTCTCAAATAATAAACATCAAGATCCTTTATCAAACCTTTAAATAACTCTTAGATTCATAGCTCAAAACATGGTAAAATAGTCACAACTTCATAAGCTCAAATATAGTGTGCAGTGATTTTCATAATACTTAAGATCCATGAGTAAATCAACTTTAAATCATGCAATTTTGAGAAAAAGGAAGCTTGGGCATCATGGGCGAAAGGAACCCATGAAAGAAACCCACATACCTTAGCTTTGAAGAAACTCTTGGTTAAAATTGATAATGGAGGCTTGAAGCTTGAAGAAAATCCTTAGATCTGAAAGAGGTTTTGAGATTTGAATTTAGGTTGAAAAACATGGCTAAGTATTTGACTGAGTATTGGGGAATATTTAGGATAATATGAGGGTAAAATATAGCTAAGTATAGGTAATACATGTCCACGAACACTTAGGCATAAGGCTTAAAAGTCTTGGACCGAGACAAAAAAAACAGTCACAAAAATTAGCCAGTGTACGTCGCGAAAGCGGTGCGCTTTGCTCTATGGAAATTGCATTCTTGAAATTTCATAATTGTTAATCTTTCGCTCTTTAATTGGAGTTAGACCCTTTTCCCCCTAAGTTTGACCCCCTGAATAGGAATATGAAGTCAAATTTTTGAAATAACAAATGACTTTTTTGATATATGGAAATTATGATTCTGGCCACTTTCGAGTCCCATTTTTGGGCACTTTTTAGGGTCGTTTCATTGATATCATTCTTGGGATATATTTGTTGCATGCCTACTTTTCGCCTATTGATTGTAGAACCCATAGGGTCAAATTCTAATTTCCAAATAAACTCGTCCTTGAGTGTGAAATTCAAGATGTGGTGGTCAAGGGTAGATTCATCTCTTGCCTTAAAGCCCATAAGTTGACACTAAGGGGTGTCTTTACCATCTTGTGAGGGTTAGGGATGTGGAGTCTAAAATCCTTTCCATAGAGTCGGTCTCGATTGTAAATAAGTTTCTTGATGCCTTTCCAAATGACCTTTTATGTGTTCCTCTTGAAAGGGAAATAGACTTTGGTATAGACCTTCTCCCAGATACTTAGCCCATTTCCATTCCCTCTTATCGTATAGCACCGGCATATTTGAAGGAGTTGAAGGAACAATTGAGAGAATTGTTAGAGAAGAGATTTATTAGACCAAGCTAATTACTTTGGGGTGCTCCAGTATTGTTTGTGAAAAATAACGATGGATCCCTTAGGATGTGTATTGACCATCAACAACTCAATAGGGACACCATGAAGAATAGGTATCCTCTTTCACGAATTGATAACTTGTTTGACCAATTGCAAGGGGCTAGCCATTTTTCTAAGATTGATCTTTGGTTCGAATAGCATCAAGTGAAGGTGAGGAAGTGTGATATGCCCAAAACAGCCTTTCGAAATAGATATGGGTAGAATGAGTTTGTTGTGATATCTTTTGAGTTGACCAATGCACCGAACATCTTCATGGACCTTATGAATAGGGTCTTCAAATGCTACCTCAATTCTTTTGTTGTGGTCTTCATTGATGATATTTTGATCAATTCATATAGTAGGGAGGAGCATATCGGTCATTTGAGGGTTGTGTTGCAAAGATTGAGGGAGGATAAATTGTATGTCAAGTATAAAAAGTGTGATTTTTTGTTGAACGAGGTTGCATTCTTGGGTCATGTGGTGTTCGGGAGAAGGGAATTGGTCATGGGTGCTTTGGGAATAGTTCAAATTGTCTTTTCTTAATTGGTTCGTCCCTCTTGATCTTAGGGAAGCTAGGTTGGTAGCATTTCTGAATTTGAACCAAAGTTCCATGAGTATGAGGGAATATGCCCTCAAGTTCAACCAACTTTCAAAGTATGCTCTTCATATGGTGGCTGATCCTAGATCTAGGATGAGTAAGTTTGTGACGGGGACTTCAATGTGGTGAGTGAAGAATGCTGGTCCTCCATGCTAATTAGTGATATGGAATTGTCTCGATTGATGACATATGCCGAGCAAATATAGGGGAAAAAGTTGAGGAAAAATAACCCCATGCAACCTTACCAAAGTTATGAATGTACAACCTTGCATAATTTTCAGCCTTATATGTGGTCTTAACCGATAGAAAGTGAGCCAATTTTGACATCCTATCAACCACCACCCAAATGGAAACAAAACCTTTCCTAGTCTTGGGCAACCCAATAACAAAATCAATATTTATATCTTCCCACCGTTGGGTTAGGCCACCTGGCTTTTTATGTTCAGCTTTAACTTTTTAACAAGTATGACAACTGCAAATGAATTTGGCAATGTGCCTCTTTATGCCTCCCTACCAATACACATCTCTCAAGTCTCTATACATTTTGGTGGAACTGGGGGAGATAGAATAAGAAAAGTTATGGGCCTCATCAAGGATCTTTTCTATCAACCCATCCACACATGGTAAACACAACCTACCTTGGTACCTAAGGGCACTATCTCCCTTCAGGGAGAAAACCCCCACATTGCCCTTTTTCAACAGGGCCTTCAATTCTAAGGAGGGATCAAGGTCTCTTTTGGCTATTACTTCATCAACCAAAGAAGACTTAGAACAATCAAGAACAACAATATCACAACTACCAACCACCTCCAATCTAACCCCAACCTAGCCAACCACTGCACTTCCCTAGCCATCTCCTTCTCACTACCATTAACATGAGCTAGGCTATCAATTGACACCTTACTATAGGCATCGCTACCATATTTGCCTTACCCGAATGATAATGCATATTCATATCATAGTATTTAAGGAGTTCTAGCCACATTCTTTGCCTCAAGTTGAGATCTTCTTGAGTGAAGACATATCGGAGGTTCTTTTGATCGCTGAAAACATTAACATGCACCCCACACAAGTAGTGACACTAAATTTTTAATGAAAACTTAATGGCGGCTAACTCTAAGTCATGGGTAGGGTAGTTTCTTTCATGTAGCTTGAGTTGTCTAGAAGTATATGCTATGACCTTACCATTTTGCATCAACATACAACCCAAATCAACCTAAGAAGCATCACAATACACCACAAATCCCTCAAGCCCATCACAATATAACTTACAGCCCCTCATATGTCGTGGTAGCAAAGTTTATAGAAGTTTATAGGTGGTCAAGGGTAGATTCATCTCTTGCATTAAACTTTTCTATGGGAGCATAAACTTTACTAGCACTACTAGATAGGCTTAAGGGATTTATGGTGTATTATGATGTTTCCTAGGTTGGTTTGGGTTTGTGTTGATATAAAATGGTAAGGTCATAGCTTGTGCTTTTAGACAACTAAAGGTATATGAAAGGACTACCGTACCCATGATCTAGAGTTACTTGCCATTGTGCTTGCATTAAAGATTTGGCATCACTACTTGTATGGGGTTCATGTGGATGTGTTCACCGATCATAAGAGTCTGCAATATGTCTTCACTCAAAAATATCTCAACTTGAGAGAAAGGAGATAGTTGGAACTTCTTACAAATTATGATATGAGTGTGCACTATCATCCAAGCAAGGCAAATGTGGTTGCGTGTGCTTTTAGGAAGAAGTGTATGGGAAGCTTAGCCTATGCTGATAGTGGTGATAAGGAGATGGCTAGGGAGGTGCATCAATTGGATCGATTGACTATTAGGTTTGACGAGGTTGGTGATGATGGTGTTATAGTTGTTGATAGGTATAAGTCTTCATTGGTTGATGAGGTGATACCAAAACAAGATCTTGACTCCTCCTTGCTTGAATTGAAAGCCTTGGTGAAAGATGACAAAGTAGATGTGTTCTCCCAAGGGGGAGATGGTGACCTTAAGTACCAAGGTAGGTTGTGTGTGCCTTGTGTTGATGGTTTCAGTGAGAAGATCCTTGATGAGGTCCATAATTCTTCTTATTTTATCGACCCCAATTCCACCAAAATGTATAAAGACTTGAGGGATATTTATTGGTGGGGAAGCATGAAGAGGGACTTTGCTAAATTCATTTTCAATTACCATAGCTGTCAATAAGTCAAAGTCAAATATCAAAGGCCAGGTGACCTAACCCAAGACATAGATATTCCCACTTTGAAGTTGGAGGTTATTAATATGGAAGTTGTAGTTGAGTTACCCAAAACTAGAAAAGATTTTGATTCTATATGGGTTGTGGTTGGTAGAATGACGAAATTGGCACACTTAGCACAGAGTCCCAATTGAATTATTACTACAACAGATCAGGCCTTGGGTTCACAGGCCACTTCATAGTTTGAAACAGATACTGTCACACTTCGTAGCAACACACTATGGGAGACTTTCACTGATACATGGTCGTATTGATATGTTTGAGAAGCGATTGGGGTAGAGCCTTAGTTCATCCAGCCTACTGACATGATAGCCTTTCGAGAGAAGATCTAGCAGCTTCGTACTAAGATAAGGGAAATAACATTAACACTACTTGTGCTTCCTCTACTTGACACTACTGAGGTAATTGTTAATTTGTTTACTCCTAAGGAGATACCACTCTGTGCCCTCAGGAAGAGGTCTTATCTAGAGGGTGATGATCTGAATTTTTTTGAGGTGAAAGGCAGGTTTGACAGAGATGGAGCAGTTTAAGATTGTGAGACTACGCTCTATTATAGTTGAGAGAAACAGGCAGACACGTGAGCTTGAGAATGAGAGGTGCTGGACCCTCCAGACATGTTACTGCCACTAAGGGGACCACCAAATAGGTTAAGGGTGGTTAGAAACCCAGTATGTTCTTTTTAACTCTTATGCTTTACGTTAGTTATATTTTCTTGAATTTAGGATAATATAAAATATTTTTGATGGGGTGTGGGTAGTTATGGCCCTCAATGAACTTTGAGTAACCATGGCCTATAACAATCACAATTTTTGACTCCTATGGGTTTTCTTTCTTGTCTTATTTCCCTAAGGACATTTACTTTCTATTGAACCAACACATTTAGGATGTGTAAGTAGTATTAGTAGCATATTTCATCAAAGTCTGTGGTATATGTTCATTTTTATGGAAAAATGATACCCATCAAAATTTTTGGTGTTAGGTATTTTTCATAGCAACCATGTGTATTCAGTAATTCACAGTACTTTTTGTGAGATGTTAAGGTTTTATTACGATCAAAAGCATGATTTGAGAGTTTGCATTGATAGTGCAATCAGTGCCAAGTGTGTGTGAGTTTCTTTGTAAAATTCCTATGGTATGCTTCAATTTAGAACTTGGCCTGTTATTTTGACTATGAATATTGGTTAATTGGTTAGGAAAGGATCTTAGGCCATTATTCTTATTAGCCCACATAGCCTAAATAACCAACCAAATGATTGATGTATGCTTTGGTCATAATATTTGAGCTTTACATATACCCTTTCTTGGTAAACACCTTCGTAACCAAGCATTTTTGAATATGCAATCCTGAATTAGGTCGTGCTCCTTCCTTGAATATTGTGCACCATGACCCAGGCAAAAAGCCTAAGTTGAGGATGGCTACCAAAACTTGCCATGGTTCATAGGTTGGATATTGTACACCTTAGCTAAGGTTAAAACCTAAGTTGAGGGTGACTGGTGGAAGAAAAATCACATTAGATAGGGATGGAAGCTAGTGATACATAAAAAAGGAAATAATGTGACATGAGTGCGATAAAATTGAATAGATGACTAAATAATGAGCTAAAAAGAAAAGGGATTTGAAAAATAAGTGTTGAAATAGGAGAAGGGAAAAATGATTTGAAAATAAAAGTGTTGGTAGGGAAGATATGTCGAATAACGCAGTGTCAAGGACGACTAGTAGTCACTATGTTCCTAAACCTTCATATACCAAATCATCCTAAGACTATGTTACAAGCCAAGAAGGTCCTATAGTGGTACTAGTCTAAATAGTCGAAGGTCACGGTCATGAGTATAGGAGCAAGCATATGGCATTGAGCTCAGTGTTTGAATATCTGTTATGAGTGATTTTATTACTCCTAAGCATCAAATTTGAAAATACTATCATTAGTGAAATATGAGATTTCTTTTGGTGAGGGCACTTACATTACACTGCTGATTTTAGTCTATTTAAGTGATTGTGGCTTATTTGTAGTTACCTAGCTAGTAATAGTTGTACTATAACATATATTGATCTGCATTGATTTGTTTGATGACTATCTGATATGCATTGATGTGTTAGTTTGGGTATCTTTGTTTGGAGATGATGTATGCCATTAGACTGAGGTCTGTGTGTTACTTACTATACTACTTACGTATATTGAGTCTATCGCTTGAGGAAAAGCAATAATTTTCAGTTGAGGGTGTTGATGTGATACTGAAATACAACACTTTTGATGCTTAAAACTTGGAATTTTATGTGTTATCAAAGAAATATTAGTGGGTTTGATGTGTTTTTATGTTTATTTTTGCAGGATTACAAGATTTGGTACGATTTTGGGAGAAGTTCTCTATAATTTAAGTTTTTGGGGATTTACTACAACTCATGAGTTAGATCCAGATATGGGCCAAGTTTCAGATGCTGCATCCATAACCTTTCATACGATCCAAAAATTTTCTTCATGAGTCATGGAGAAGGTTGTGCTTAGAGGATCAAGATCTTTAAAAGTTCCAGAGAAGCTAGCAAACAAAACATTCTATGGGTCATAAATTAGAAGATGACATATAGAAAGTTTTCATGAAGTTAAAGTCTGACTTTAGAAAGTACAGAGTACAAGGCGCAGCTATGGGCCATGGTTTCACATACGACCCATAATCTCATCTGTAGAAGCTACCAAATCTCGTTATTCTATTCTATTTTATATTTATATTTTATTTATTATAAACACATTTTTTTAAGTTGTTTCTTGAGGAGAGATGCATCAGAGAGGACAAAAACATTTTGGGAACTCATAATTTTTGATTTTTACATTATGATTATTACATTATGATTTCTTGTGGAGAACTTTAGATTTCTTGTTCTTAAATTTATCATCATAATTGTTTAATTATGTTGTTCCTTAACAAGATTTTCTCATCTACAATGATCATGCGTAGCTAAATCGACAACTAGGGTTGTGGCAACTATCAAGAACTAACAAGGTAAAACTAAATAATTCGTAGTTCTCGGAAAGTGTGCATGCATATATTAATTAATCCCTTTGTTTAGAATGCCTTTTAATGGTGGACAACATTAGAACTCGCCTAACAGTTACTTGTTGGATTAAGGTGGTAATTAATGGGATAAGGGAATAATTAACAGGATTTGATGTGATTCTCTCTTCTAATCAACCTAATTGGATCAAGGGGTAGTTGTACTAGAACAAAAGGTAAGGGTTAGTATTGCTGCAGGGATGGATCAAATCCATAGTGAAATTAGACTCTCTCCTGGATAAAAGGGTTTGGTAAACTTAACTTACCAGTTTTAAATGCTACATACTAGAAACAATTATGATTATCTAGCTTTACTAAGTTAGGAATTCATTGGGAACACAATATTCTAGTTACTTCGTTATTGATTTCACAACACTTGCTTCTAGTTTAGGTTTACATACTGCTATTACAACCAACCCCCAACCCCCCATCTCATTTTGAATATAGGCAGGTTAATTCATCCAAATTGCTCATAATTACTCCAAGTTTAGAGTATTTTCCTTCTGGGTTCAACCCAAACATTAGTTAGGTTAAATATTTTGACAATGACCAATTATACTTTTAAAGGGAGGTGTAGTTTGGGATATATCATAATTCAAAACGGACATAAAACCCTATTGAATTCTATCAAACTCATCCTGACGACTGTTTCAAAGGCTATAAGGTACAAATCCCTCTAGAAATACCTCTGTAAGCCGTTCACATATCATGGTTTGAGATCTAATAGGTTGGCGAGCCAAAATCAATCTCCACCATTCCTTAGCTAGGCGGTGAACTAGAAAGAGTTATAACCTACTCCATGTGACTCAAGAATGTCCTAATTACATAGCTGGTTCTTACAATCTAATAAGAAATCATAAGCTCTATCATTAGGGGTACCGTCAAATCTTAGGACACTCTAATAAGAAACTGCTCAAAACACTTCTACTTAGGTATGGACATAGCAGGACTAGGAGAAGATAGGGGAACAACAAAATAGGGGCAACTCAATAGATGGAGCAACAAGCAAACTCTGAAACTATGTACTCGAACTCAGCCTAAATGTCTATGAAGAAATCATAGTAGTCACATGAGGATCTGGTAGGGCTTAAGAAGGACCTACATGAATCATAGATGGCTCAGTTAGAGCGATAGAAGGGCAAACCAACACTGTGGACATTGGCACATCATTAACAACTACGACTGGTGGGGCTCCCTCCAATCTAGCCAATACTCCTAAAAGTAACTCCTGAACCAAGGGTGTAGCATTTAGGGTTAACGATGGTAGAATAGGATCTTTAGGTCACTCTAGCTCATAATCAGGCTTTAGAGAAGCCGACCTAGTCTGTCTTTTGAATGGAGCTACCTCTTTAGCAAGTCTTTGACCACTAGCCCTATCATGAACTCTTTCATAACCTCGAGTGGGAGTCACATCAGCTGACTCAGGCTCTACCACTGACCTCGAGGTCCAGTAACCAGCATTTTCATAAAATGAGTAGATTAGATACTTTCAAAAACTGTGATATGAAGAAACACATGAATAGAAGCAAAACATGAAAGATTTTCCTATTAAGTCCCTTGTAGCCTCCCAAAATCAGGTATCTATGTCTACACACTAATCTATGAGACTCTACTAGACACCTTGCTCTTGATTACTGAAATAACCCCAAAAATACCTGAAAATATGCCTTAAAATGCCTGGAATTCTAATTTCCATATATCTAAATTAGTTCTTCATTTTAAAAATCCGACTTAATACTCTTTTTTATGGGGTCAAAATTAGGGGGAGAAGGGTCTAACCCTGAATTTAGAGCAACCATAGCGAATTACAAAATTTCAAGTTTGCACAAAAGCTGTGGGTAATCCATGTCCTGAGCATGACGCGCCCTAGTGCTATTTTGAGCATTTTTCTTTTTTCAGGTCCAAGGTTTTGGGTCTTCGGCCCAAGGTTCCTATACATATTTTTACCTACACATAGCCTTATTTCACCCTCATATCATCCTAAACATTCCCCAATACTCACTCAAACACTTAGCCATATTTTCACTCCCGAATTCAAGTCTCGAAATGCTCTCTAGATCTTAAGGATTTCAACCAAGCTTCAAGTTTCCATGTCAAATCTTCTTCAAGGTTTCTCTAAAAGCTAAGGTATATGGTGTTGAACCATTGGGTCCTCCCACCCATGGTTCCTAAGCATTTTTTTTTACTTAAATTACGTGATTTCAATGTTCATTTACTTATGGGTCTTGATTATTATAAATATCACTGCACAGTGATTTGGGGTTTATGAAAGTATGATTATTTTAGCATTTTTTAAGCTATAAATTTTGGAGTTAATGTAAGATTTGATGAGGGATCTTGATGTACATTGCTTGAGGGTGTTGCAAGGTGTTAATTGATCATTTTACAATAGATTTTCTTGCATAATTCACTCTTGAATTGAATGGTTTTACACTAGCACTATACCCACCAAGTGTTTTGTAAAATGTCCGTCTAGGGTTTCTTAAGGAATTGAAGGTCCAATGCATGTCTTATGAGTTGAATAGTTTTATCTTTATTATATGATGATGAAACAATAATGGCATAGTGATGAATCAATGGTATGTGTATGATGTATAATGATGATAGAAAATGTAGCTATATGATTACCTTGTGATGATGAAAGTATGTTATATATGTGTTGAACTCATGAAAAGTATCTATGATATTGCAAATCAATTAACTTGTTAAGGGGGTGCCAAGCCTCAATCACTTTATCGAGGGAGTGCCAAGTCTCAATCACCTTGATAAGGGAGTGCCAAGCCTCGATTGCATTATTGAGGGGGTACCAAGCCTCAATCACCTTGATGAGGGGGTGGTAAGCCTCAGTTGCCTTATTGAAGGGATATCAAGCCTCAATCACCATTCAAGGAATAGTGTACCTTGGAGTTGGAAAGTAGCTCACCTGGTCTATGATGATGGTCTATTCCTATGCATGCTTTAATTCTATATAAGCATATGATTCTTTAATATGCTTTACTTCAATCATCATTCATATATGTCATTTAATAGTATGCTATCCATTGTCTATGTTTATGCATTTTGTCTATGATGTCTATCTCTTGTTGCACTGCATCCCACATACTTAGTATATTCAAATGTACTAATGCATACTCTATGTCTATATGATATTACCAAGTAGGAGCCGGAGTTCCATTTGGTCATCCTCCTCCTCCACGTGGCTAGTGATATCCAATCATTCTAGTTGGTGAGTCCTCATATCTGAGGGAAATATCTATGTTCTTATACTATGTATTTAAGATTGACTTTCCTTTTTGGGTATACTGGAGTATGAGTGTGAACTCGATTGCTTGTCTTGGCCCCCACTAAGTTCTATGTTAGAAGTATTTTTGGACAAAATATGTATTATGCATGAGCTTTGACTCACTTATGATATCCAAGTTATTTAAACATGATTCTCTCTCTTAGTCCCAATTTCTCTTGTTTATATTTCTTATGTTGTCGTATCTTGCTTCCATGATCAAGGATGTGTGATGATATGCAATGAGATTTGTTTGTGGTTCCTTTGGGTTCCCCATTCGTCTGTCACGTCTAGGCCCTAGGCTTGGGCTGTGACTAGGATGATATCAGAATACTAGGTTGATAGTTCCTTAGAGTCCAACATACCACGTTGATTAGAGTCTTATTCATGGTTGTGTTGTGCACCATAACTAAGAGTAAGAGGCTGTGAGACGTTTTAGGAAATATTTTCCTTCTTCAGATTCTACGTCATGCTATAAAGTTGTAGTGAGTTTTTCCCCTAATGATTGTTCTTTGATATGCTAGATTATGCAAAACACTCGAGCAAGAAGGGTCTAAACTCCCGAGGAGCAACTTACCAACGGTGAGCTCTAGGATGTTCTCACTATGCATGCCCAAATTGTCGCTAACAAAGTAAATCAAGGGGCCCAAGCCCTTCATGCTACTACCCCAGGACCTGGGGTAAGAGACTTCATGAGGATAAATCCTTAGATGTTCTATGGGTCAATGGTGGATGAAGATCTACAAGAGTTCATTGATGAGGTCTACAAGATCTTAAATGTCATGGGTGTTGGGCTAAATAAAAAGGCAGAGTTGGTGGCATACCAACTCAAAGGGGTATCCCAAATATGGTATGATCAATGGAAGAGGAAGAAGGGAAATAGTTATGTGGTGCTTTGGGAGGAGTTCCAATGGGCTTTTCTTAGTCTGTTTTTCCCTCTTGAGCTTAGGAAAGCTATGTTGGTAGAGTTATTAAACTTGAAACAAGGTGATATGAGTGTGAGGGAGTATGCCCTAAAGTTTCATCAACTTTCAGAGTATGCTCCTCATTTGGTGGTCAATCCTAGATCTAGGATGAATAAGTTTGTGATAGCGGTTTCCAACTTGGTGAGTGAAGAATGATGGTATGCCTTGCTAATTAGTGACATGGACTTATCTCGGTTGATGACTTACTGCTAGCAAATGAAGGAGGAGAAATTGAAGAAGAGAAGCGGGCTTGAGGCCAAGAGGGCTCGATTTGATGGTGGCTCCCATGATCTCTGGCGGTGCTTCAAATAATAGGATGGCTATTGATGGGGTGACCAACTCATGGGGAAAAGATGGCTAAGAAGGGAGAACTAATCATAAGTGTCTAAGATATGGAAGGTACCATAGTGGGCCATATTTAAGGAAGACCAATGCTTGTTATAGCTGTGGAGAGGATGGTCACAAGATAATAGATTGTCCTCTTAGGTGCAAAAAGGGTAGAGCTGGTGAGGTTGATCAATGTGATGCTCCAAGATATAATCAGTTCTATGATCTTCAAAGGATTTAAGAAGTAGATGATGCACCTGATGTTGCGACCAATATTTTAAAGTTTTCTTGACTTTGATATGTGTGCATTATTGGGGACGGTGTGCCATTGTTTCTTTCTTTATTTTTTGATGGCTAGAAAGTCCATATGTGTTGACTCGTGTTCATATTAGATTAGGTTTTGTCTTGTGACTTGTTGGAGTTGGTATAGTGGTTTTGATGTTATACTTGGGATGGGATAGTTGCATGCATATTGTCTTCGTGGATGGTAGGACCTGTAGAGTTATATTTTGACTCCCAATGAATCCATCTTGAGTGGTAGGATGTCAAGTGGTAGTAAAAAAGGTAGGTCCAATCTTGTCTTAAGGTTCAACTGATCTCTAAGGGTTGCCCATGTTTTTATTCCATAGATGTCTTACCTTATGATGTTCATTGAACTTTGATTTATGTGTTGGAGGTGTTGGGGTAGTTGGGCTACTTGCATAGCATTTTTCAATGAATGTAGAACCCATAAGGTTGTAATATGATGGTTGAGGATGACCGATCTCTTTGGTCAACTACAATGGGTTAGTCGTTTCACTAAGATTGATCTTTGGTTTGAGCTTTGTCCCCAAGTGAGCATTATTAGTATTGGTGAAGTTGTTTGGTTGAATTATGCATTGGCTATGTTTATGGGTTTCATGAATAGGGTCTTTAGTCCCTACCTTGTTATGCTTGTTGTGGTCTTTGGTGTTGAAGTATGGATTGAATTAGAGCTTGTGAATCATTTTTGGGGCAGTGTTCAAGTCTTGGATGAGGGAGGTGGTTTGCAAAATATGATAGGTGTGAATGAAGGATAACAAGAACGTGCCTGGAATTCTTTAAGGGTCATGATATGGATGTGCATTATTTTTTTGTTAAGGCTAATGTTGCAGTCAATGCTCTAGTTAGCCTAGTGTTAGAGGAAGTTGAGAATGGTTATGTAGTATTCTTGTTGGTTCCAAATCTTCTTAGGTTGGAGAGGTATAGATTAAGCAAGGCCTCAATTCCATCTTATTAGGGTTGGAAGTTTTGGGCAAAGAGTGGGTAGAGTGGAGGTTATCTCCCAAGGGGAAGATGGTAGTTTGTGGTGACAAGTGGAATAGGTGTGATTAAGGTTGACGATGAGTTATGGTTGTGAGTCCTTTTAAAGTGTAAAGGAAGTAAGTAAGGTTGCATTTGGATGGGAGTTGCCTATGGTGATGGTTCGTCCGATTTTGCATGCTTCTAGGTTGAGGGGATGTGTTAGTGAATCTAGTTCTAAAGAACTCATAGGAGTTGTAGGTGTTGTGATGGAAGAGTTGACTTATGAAGAGCTCTGGTGGAGAAGTTAGGTGATATGAATGAAGATTGATTGATAATGATTTAGGGTTCGTCAAGGCCCTTTGGAAGAGTCATCTATTCATATGTGGATCTCGGGGAGCCTGTACGGGCATGAAGAAGTAATATTCGCACTTTTTTCACTCTATTCAAGCTTATAATAACACCTCAAGTGCTTTTCTATGATTCCAAGCCTTGTATTTCAGCCCTTATGTCATTCATATGCATTGATGTTTAAGTTGGCAAACTTATGACGATTTTACAGTTATGTTGAGATTTTGAAAATGGTGTTTGAAATGTAATGTTGCATTCTTGTTGAGGCTGATTTTTTTATGATCACTCTTGTCTTTTACATCTCTTTTACATTCAGGGATGAATGTTCCGAAGGGAAAAATATTGAAACTACCCCAAAAAGTACCCAAAAATGTGCCTCGCAATGCCCAGAATTTTAATTTCTATATATCTAAAAATCCATTTGTTATTTCGGTAATCTGACTTCATATTCTTGTTCAAGGAGTCAAAATTAGAGGGAGTAGGGTATAACCCTGATTTTAGAGCGATCATAGCGAAATACGAACTTTCAAGTTGACACAAAAACAATGAGTAATCTGCGTCGGGGGCACGATGCGTCCTAGTGTTATTTTGAGAATTTTTTTGTTTTTGGGTCCAAGGCTTTGGATCTTGGGCCCAAGGGATTCCATACATGTTTTACTTACACTTAGCATTATTTCACTTTATGTCATCCTAAACATTCCCCAATACTCACTCAAACACTTAGCTATATTTTCACTTCCAAATTCAAGTTTCAAAACCCTCTCTGGATCTTAAGGATTTCAACCAAGCTTACAATCTCCATCTCCAATCTTTTTTAAGGTTTCTCCAAAAGCTAAGGTATGTGATGTTGAACCATTGGGTTCTTTCACCCATGGTGCCTAAGTCTCCTTTTTACTTAAATTGTGTGATTTAAATGTTGATTACTTATGGATCTTGATTATTATAAATTTTACTGCACAGTAATTTGAGGTTTATGAAAGTATGATGATTTTAGAATATTTTGAGCTATAAATCTTCGATCTAATATAAGATTGGATGAGGGATATTGATGTCTGTTGCTTGAGGGTGTTGCAAGTTGTTGATTGATGGTTTTACAATAGATTTTCTTGCATAATTTCACTCTTGAATTGTATAATTTTACACTAGCACTACACACCCGCCAAATGTTTGATAAAATATCCGGCTAGGGTTTCTTGAGTAATTGAGGGTCCAATCCATATCTTATGAGCTTAATAGTGTAATGATGATTATTTGATGATGAAATAATGATGAAATCATGATGAATCAATAATATGTATATGATGTATAATGATGAGAGGAAATGTAGGTATATGATGACCTTGTGATGATGAAAGTATGTTATATATGTGTTGAATTCATGAAAAGCATCTATGATGTTCCACGTTAATTTCCTTGTTGGCGGGGTGCCAAGTCTCAATCACCTTGACGAGGGGGTACCAAGCCTCAATTTCCTTGTTGAGGGGGTACCAAGCCTCAATCAACTTGACAAGGGGGTGCCAAGCCTCGGTTGCCTTGTTGAGGGGGTATCAAGCCTCAATCACCATTCAAGTAATAGTGTGACTTAGAGTTGGGAAGTAGCTCACTTGGTCTATGATGATAATCTTTTCCTATGCATGCTCTAATTCTGTATAAGCATATGATTCTCTAACATGTTTTACTTCAAGCATCATTCATACATGTCATATTTATAATATGCTATCGATTGTCTATGTTTATGCATTTTGCCTATGATGTCAATCTCTCTTTGCATTGCATCCCACATACTTAGTACATTTAAATATACTAAAGCATACTTTATGCCTATATGATGTTACCATGTAGGAACTAGATCTCTATTTGGTCATCCTCCTCCTTCACGTGGCTAGTGATATCAAATCAAGCTAGTTGATGAGCCCTCATGTCCGAGGGAAATATGTATGTTCTTATGCTATGTATTTAAGACTATCTTTCCTTTTGGGTATAATTGACTAGAGGGTAAGGTTGGTTGGTTGTCTTAGTCCCCGCTAAATTTTATGTTAGAGGTGTTGTTGGACAAAATATGTATTATGCTTGAGCTTTGACTCACTTATGATATCCAAGATATTTAAATATGATCCTCTCTCCCTTAGTCCCAATTTTTCGTGTTTATGTTTCTTATATCATCTTATCTTGTATCTACGACCAAGGATGTGTGGTGATATGCAATGAGGCTTGTTTGGGGTTCCTTTGGGTTTCTCATTCGCCAGTCATGTCTATGCCCTAGGATTAGGTCATGACAATTACAAGCCCAACGAACCTAGATCTTTGATACCAAAATCAAGCCTTGTTTTACTTTTGGATATTTACTTTTGAGTGTGAACTTAGGATATGTCTTGGCCCCCATTTCACTCATGTTGGAGGTGTTGTTTGATATGGATTTGTATTTTATGAGCTCAACTCCTATTATTCTTATGTAATTATGAAAGACTCCCCTCAGTCTGTATCTCCTTTTTATGTGCTGATGCATATTATTGATATGATATGGAAGTTCTAAGTCTCTATTTCCCCCATTGTATGAGTCATACATACCCACCCCTTAGTCTTTAATTGCTATACGTTCGTGCTAATCCTCTTCCCTATATCATCTCCATAGCTTGAGTCCAAAGTGCCGCTTCCTCTACAATCATTTGATTGATGTTTAATTATGCTTCTGCAACCAAGGATGTGCTACTTATGCATAGAGGCTTGTTTAGGGTTCCTTTCTATTCTTCATTCACCATTTCATGTTTAGGCCCTAGGCTTGGGCCATGACAAGCTTGATATCAAAGTACTAAGGCTGTAACAGTCCACAGAAATCCAAAACATCGCATCAAATAGAGTCTTGTCCATGGTTGTGAATCACTCCACAACTATGAATATGAGGCTATGAGGCAATTTAGGAAATGATTCACTTCTGCTTATAATCTGTGTCATGCTTAATTTAAAGTTTCCTTTTTCTAATGTATGGTCTTTTGCTCTTCTAGATTATGCCACCAAGATGAATGGCATAAAGAGCTCCTACTCCTAAAAGTGATCCAGCCCCTTGGGCTCCACAAGCTCCTTAAGAAGAGGTTGGAGTCATTTAATAACCCCCAGTTTAAGAGCCTAAGAGTGCATAAAAAGTTGGGTAAAAAATGATTCGGAATCAGTGTACGAGGGTTACTTACTACCCATAGGAGGACTTATGACCCGTAGCTCAGTCCTCAAACATGAACTTTATGAAAGGGAAAAAGTTTCCAAGTTTGGGGTAACATACAATCCCAAGGATGGCTCATAGAAGGGATGACAAAACATATGTGAGTTCATAGATGAGGGCATTAAAATGAAGGAAATTGAAATTTTTCTGAAAAGTGACCTATGAATCGAACAACATGGTCCGTAGAATAATTCATGACCCATAGAATCCCTTCGTGGATGAGGTCCAAGAAAATGAGAAAAATGGCCAACTAAAATTAGAAGATAACAAGAACTAAGAGCAACTTTGGGTATTGTGTTCCCCATGATTTACTAACTTAACTTCCCCAGATTCTACAATTCTTAACTAGAATATTGCATGTAGGACAGTAATTTAGGTTCTTCCAACCCTTTGGTCAAAGGTAGAGGTCAAATTTCACTATTGGACTTAGCCTATCTCCATAGTATGCTTAACTTATAACTCATGTCACGAGCCGTAATCGGGCTTTAGTGGTCAGCCTTTTCAATCTTGGACTTCACTAATATGGATAACAGTAAGAGTTGTAGTCTGCTCTACGACTAGTATTAACCGCTCATAGTCTTCAACTATCTTTCTTGGTCCAAGATCAATCAACACTGAAAATCACTATGGGACATCCCTTTATGACTCGTAGAGGGTGCAACGACGTGTAACTGGGCCTCATGTGGCTAACCTTCAAGTTATTAGATCATGTACTTTAAGCATCAAAAATCCCTACGAGACCACCGCTACCACTCATAGACTGGGCTACGACTCGTAGAGGGTCTCGTATGTCCTAAATAACCAGCAAAACCTGCAAATTTTCCCAAAATTGTGCCAACTTGTTTCCCTTCAAAAATACACACAAGAACATATAAAAACCATAAAATTTGCATTAAGAATACATAAAATCCTAAGTTTTAGACATCAAATGTGTTTTATTTTGACAAAGCATCAAGATCATAGAATTTGTTCGTAGTTTTAGGGTTAGTAAATCAATTTTGAGGATTTTGGAAAATTTAACAGGATGTATAGGACCTATGGTCTATGGTTTAAACCATGGCTCATAATAAGGGCTTTGTAGGTCGATTTTAGTTCTGCAATTCCTATTCCTAAACTATGTTGCTTTTGAGATCAAAAAGGGTCTAAACAAGACCTTAAAGCCCTAGGACCCTTAACCACTCCCTCTTTCTTTCATTGTCAAATTTCCTAAGCCATTCTCTTTTTAAAAACAATCAAGGGAAAGCTAGAGTTTACAAGATTCTCCTCAAGGTTTCAAGTTTGATTTTCCCAAGCTTACCGAGGTATGTGAGTTTGGTTTGGGGGTCTTTTTTTACCCACAAAGTCTTTGAAAATGTATTTTACCTTTTCTTTAAGTTCCTTCTGTTGATATGCATGTGAATGATAATTTTATGATGCATTATGTTACTAAATGATCTCAGCGATATCTTATGATGCTTTAGTAAGTGTGTTCAAGCATTTAAGTATTTGAAGATGATCCCAATTATGTGTTTTGTTAATGCTAAACTATGGGTTGTGCTGCATGTTTTGAATAAGTGTATTTTCATTACTTTAGCATGAATATGCATTTTATGATTGTTCTAATGTAAAATCTTATCCCACCTAGTTTCAAAAGCTTTGGATGATTTATGATGATGATCTGCATTAAAGATAAGTTTTAAAGTTATTTTGTCAAAAATATAAGAATGTTGACTCTTGCCCTAAAAGATATTTAAGAAAGGTCCCCAATATGAAAGGATAGATCTAACTGGGTGGTTCCTAAGTTTAAGCTACACCTACAATTGTTACATATGATTCTAAGTGTCATAATTTGACTAAGTTAAATTTTAAAGTTTCCATAGATGACATAGAACCGAGTGGAATTGAGATTGAGATTCGTCCCATTAGTTGAGGCATGACCCATTAAACATAAATCTCAATGTCCCAAACTATGTGCCACCATTGGAGCCCTTGTAGGCTAGGCTAGTGGATTAATATATACCATTTATGTCATATTTGAGATGCATGTCTGATTAACGCTCATGATATGACTCTATTTCAATGTCAAATCGATCATCAATAGTAAAAAGACCTAACCAAGGTTAGGTTCAAATCCCAAGGGGATATGGGGCTTTGTCACTTTGATTCACCAATATTCAATTCAAATATCAAATAACTCAATTCTCAAGAAAGGGAGTTTTTGCAAAGATTGATAGAAAATTAAGCTAAACTAATAAAATGGAAAGACAATCAAATTGGAGAGAAACTTGGGAAATTATGTTCTTCATGACTCACTAGCTTAAATACCCAGGATAACACAACCTCAATTGGGACGTTGTATGCAGGATTATAATTTAGGTTCTTCCAGCCCTCTTCTGAAGGTAAAGATCGAATTTCACTATGGCGCTTGACCATCTACCATAGTGTACCCAACTAACCATTACCCATTGTCCCAGTCAACCTCTACTTGGCTGGGTTTGGTTTATTAGACAAGAAGACATCAATTGAATTCTGTTAACCATTTCCTTTTTCTATTCATCACTATCTGGATCGGGATCATGACACTTGGTGAGGATCAATATTGGCCACCATTAAACAACATGCAAAATGAAAGAAAACTAGTTAATACATGCAAATATCCAAATCAATAAGTACAAATAATCTTCATTTTCTAAATTAGCTACTCATGGTTCCACATCCCCAAGTTCTGGGTTTAGCTACTCATGACTTGGGAAAAGAAATCAAGAATGAATAACGAACACATAGTCGATAACTTACCCAACAAAAATGAAAAAGAACAAAACCAACTTTGTATTTAGAATCACAAGATTAAATGATGAAATTAATCCACAAGTGAATCTAATCTCCAAGTTTGATTCTCCAAAGAAACCCCTAAAAATCTGCTCACTATTTTCTCTCTAAAACCCTCTACAAAACACAACAACTCTCAAAAACTACGAAGAACTCATCCTAAAACCCTAAAATATTCTACTTATAGTATTTACAAATAAGTTCCTCAATTAAATACAAAATCTGGTCAGTGTGTGCTACGGCTCCTAGTTACAACTTGTAGTATGCCCTACAAGTCGTAATTAGGCTTTCGTAGTCAGCAATTTGCATTTTGGACTTCACTGCTAGATACAGCTCTATGGGAAGTAATCTTGTTTATGACTAGTAGTGTCTTCTCACAGTCCACACTTTCATTTCTTGGTCTAATTTTTATCAACAATGTAATTTTCTACGAGGCCACCCATTACGAGTTATAGAAGGGACTATGACATACTTGGGGCTCATATGGTTGAACTCCATATTTTTAGACTTTTCTTTTGAACACTGTGAGTAGATATGAGATTGCCTCTATGATTTATGGCTTAGGCTACGACTTGTAGTGGGACCCATAGGTCCTAAAAACTAGCACAATCTATAACTTTTCGCAAAATTAAGTCAACCTGTATTTTCTGCAAAAACAAACACAAAAACATAAAATTCGCATTGAGAACACACAAAATCTTAGGTTTTAGGCATCAAATGTGTTGTATTTTTGACAGGACATCGACACCCTTAACTTAAAATTGTTATTTATCTTAAAATGACAACTCAATCTAGATAGATAATATAGAAACATATAGAAATTAACCCAATGACATATACCACACTCAAATCTAACTCAGATAGCCATAATGTATTTTCTAAACATAATCATATATCTAATAGAAATGACCCCAAAAAGCGCTGAAAAATGTGCCTCGAAAGTGCCTGAAATTATAATTTCCATATATCTCGAAATTCATGCATGATATTGAAAATTTGACTTCATATTCTTGTTCAGGGAGTTAAAATTCGGTGGAGGAGGGTCTAACCCCTATTTTAGAGAAACCATATCAAAATTCAAAATTCCCGAAATGCAAATTCCAGAAAGATTTTCACGCACCTAGCATGACGTGCCAAGGACACGCACCAGTGATAAATTTTGCCTAGTTTTGACTTTGGTCCAACAATGTTAAGTCTTTGGCCTAAGTGTTTCAATCGTGAAAATGCCTAAACCATTTTTCACCCTCACATCAGTCTAAATATTCCCCAATACCCATTCAAATACTTAGCCAATATTTTATCTCCTAAACTCAAGACTCAAAACCCTCTCCGGATCTAAGGATTTTCTCTGAAGCTTTAACTCTCCATCTCCAATCATCATCAAGTTGATCTCCGATCTGTTTCATGGTTCCATTAACCCATGACACCCAAGCTCCCTTTTACTCTAATTTACATGATTTAAAGATGATTTACAATTGGATCTATCTTATTATGAAAATCACCTCACATAATGTTGAAGCTCATGAAGTTGTGACTATTTTGCTATGTTTTGAGTTATGAAACCAAGGAGAATTGTAACATTTTGTGAAGGGTTTTGATGTAAATTGCTTGAGGGTGTTACTAAGAATCTATTGACGGCTTTACGTTGCATTTTCTAGCATGATTTCACTCTTGAATTGTATGATTTTTCACTAGCACTACACACCCTCTAAGTGTTTAATAAAATATCCGATTGTAGTTTCTTGAGGAATTGAATGTCCAATGCATGTCTTATGAGATGGATGACTATATGATGATGGTATACGATAATGATAGTGATAAAATGAGTGCATGTATGCATCTGTGTAGTGTTGGAATGTGACCATGCGCTTCTCCGGGGTTATGTGCCAGGTAACCTTGTTGGGGGTTTGTACCCATTAACCTAATGGGGGGTTTGTACTCCATCACGAAGTATGGTAGGATGCAATGATCCACCAACCTTATTGGGCTTTTGTGGCTATTCAACCTGTTGACGGAGTTTGTACCTCAATCACCAAAGGATGGTAGGGTGCGACGATCTACTAACCTATTGACAGGGTTTTTACCTCAATCACCTATGGTGGTAGGGTGTGATGATCCACCAATAGTTAATGGTCTATTTTTAAGCATATGTTTTATTCTGTATAAGCATGTTTTACTTAAGCATTAATCATGCATCCCATGTTGCTACTATGTTATCTATTGCTTATCTTTATGTATTTTGATTATGATGCCTTTCTATTATTGCATTGCATATTACTCTCAAATGTACTAACACATACTCTATACCCTACGTGATATCACCTTGTAGGAACCAGAGTTCAAGTTGATCATTCTCCTCCGCTACATGTCTAGTCCGATACTACTTAAGCTATTTGGTGGGTCCTTCACTTCGGGGACCTTAGTCTAAGTTCCTTTTATCATGTATTGAGACAATCTTCTTTATTGTTTACTTCTGCTGTGAGGGTGAGCTCAGTTGCTTTGTCTTGGCCCCTGCTCTCTCTATGTAGTAGAGATGTTGTTAGACATGCTATGTACATATGATATAAGCTTTTACTCTTTTGTCTCTAGATTATGACCTTATGCAAGCTTTCCCTTGGTACCATTGCCCTATTTCTACTTTCATATATCATTTAAATGCTTCCTCAAGCAATGATGTATAATGATAATAGAAGAGGCTTGTTTAAGGTTCCTTCGAGTTCCTCATTCGTCGTGTCACATCTAGGCCATTGGCTTGGATTGTGATAAACTTTTTATTAGTGCACTAGGTTGTTAGATCATCAGGGTCTAACACACCACGTTGATTAGCATCATATTCATGGTTATGTTATGCACCATAATATGAGTATTAGGCTATGACACATTTTAGGTATTGCTTCCCTTCATCATGTTCTAAGTTGTGCTATAGAGTTGAAGGAAGCTTCCCTCCCCTAACAATTACTCTTTGCTTATGCTAGAGTATGCCTAACACGAGGGGAAGATGAGCTTGCATGCTTGAGGAGCAACCGATAAATAGTTAGCTTATGGATACTCTCACCTCGCATGCACAAATAGTGGTGATCATGCCAACTAAGGGACCTAATACCCTAATTCTCCTACACCTTCCTCTCGAAATTAGCCTAGACCATTGACCCCATCAGACATTAGAAGTTTCTTCGGTTTAGCGAGCTATTATCAGAGGTTTGTGAATGGGATCTCTTCTATTGCTTCACCTATGACAAAATTGATCCAAAAGAAGGCCAAGTATGTTTGGTCAAATGAATGTGAAAGGAGTTTCCAAACATTGAAAGATAAGCTTATGTCTACTTTTTATATTGTCACTACAAGATGGGCTTGAGGGACATGTTGTGTATTGTGATGCTTCGAGAGTGGGTTTGCGTTGTGTGTTGATGCAAAATGGTAAAAGATCATAGCTTATATTTCTAGACAACTCAAATACATGAAAGAAACTACCCTACCCATGATCTAGATTTAGCAGCCATAGTGTTTGCATTAAAGAGTTGGCGTCACTGCATGTACGGGGTGCATGTAGATGTTTTCACATATCATAAGATCCTCTAATATGTCTTCACTCAAAAGGATCTCAACTTGAGATAAAAGAGATGGTTAGAACTTCTTAAGAACTATGACATGAGTGTCCATTATCATCTGGGTAAGTCAAATATAGTGGCGGATACCTTGAGTAGGGTGTCCATGGGTAGCTTGGCTTATGTTGATGGTAGTGAGAAGGAGATGTCTAGGGAGGTGCATCAGTTGTCTATATTGGGAGTTAGGTAGGAAGAGGATAGTGATAGTGTTGTTGTTGTTGTTAATGCTTCTAAATCTTCTTTGGTTGATGAGGTGATGGCAAAATAAGAACTTGATCCCTCCTTGTAAGAATTAAAGCCTTGGTGAAAGAGGGCAAGGTGGAGATTTTCTCCCAAGAGGGAGATGGGGCCCTAGGTACCAACATAGGTTGTGTGTACCTTATGTCGATGGTTTGATAGAAGGATCCTTGATGAGGCCCTCAACTCTTCTTATTCTATCCACCTTGGGTCCACCAAAATGTATGGAGATTTGAGAGATATGTATTGGTGGAGAGGCATGAAAACTGATATTGCCAAATTCATTTTCGGTTGTCATACTTGTCAATAAGTCAAAGCAGAAGATCAAAGGTTGGGTGGCCTAAGCCAAGATATTAAGGTTCCTAATTGGAAGTGGGAAAAGAAAAATATGGATTTGGTGGTTGAGTTGCCCAAGACTAGAGAAGGTTTTGATTCCATTTGGGTGGTGGTTGATAGGATGACAAAATTTGCTCACTTTCTACCGGTTAAGACCACATTTGGGGCTGAAGATTGTGAAAGATTATACATTCATGACATCGTAAGGTTACATGGGATTACTTTTTCCATCATATCAGAGCATGGGGCACAATTTCCTTCTCATTTTTGGAGATATTTCCAAAGGGGTCTTGGTACTAGGGTTACGCTTTCTACGACCTTCCACCCTCAAATGGATGGCCAAGCTAAGAGGGCATCCAAACCCTTGAGGATATTCTTAGAGCATGTGTGTTGGAGCTTAAAGGTAGTTTGGATGATCATCTTCTATTAATTGACTTTTCCTACAACAATAGGTATCATTCTAGCATTGGTGTGGCTCCTTTTGAGGCTCTCTATGGGAGACGCTGTGGACCGCCTGTCGGATGGTTTGAGGTTGGTGTGATAGCTTTGTTAGGACCAAATCTGGCCATGGAGGCTCTTGAAAAGGTTAGTATGATTAGTGAAAGGTTGAATACAGCCCAAAGTCATCAAAAGTCTTATGCCAATGTCAGAAGAAGAGACATTGAATTAAAATTTGGTGATTCAGTTTACCTAAAGGTTTCACCCATGAAGGGTGTGGTCCATTTTTATAAGAAGGGCAAGTTGAGCCCAAGATATTTTGTCCTTATGAGATCTTGAGGAGGGTTGGCAAGTTAGCTTACAAGTTGAGGTTGTCTAGTGTGATGTAATTTTGTTCATCAGGTGTTTCATGTATCCATTTTGAGGAAATGTATGGGTGATGCAAATACTAGTGTGCTACTTGATGTTGCTGGTGTGGTTAAGGATGATCTGACATATGAAGAGGTTCCGGTTTAGATCTTGGATAGGCAGGTGAAGAGAGTGAGAAACAAAGAGGTGGCTTTCATTATAGTCCTTTGGAGGAATTAACAAGTTCAGAGTACATATGTTTATGTTTAAATTAAAAAGTTTACGATAATTTTTCATTTATGATGCAATTTTTGAAATGATGTTTAAGTGCATTGTTACATCTCTTTATGGGATGAAAGTGTCATGTTTGTGTCTCTTATAAATGTTCCTTTGACATTTGGGGAGGAATGTTCCCAAGCGGAGATATTGAAATGACGCCAAAAAGTGCCCAAATATTTGCCTCGGAAGTGCCCAATGTAATTTCCATACATCTCAAAATCTGTGCTTGATATCAAACATCCAACTTCATATTCTTTTTCAGGAGGTCAAGGGGAGGAGGTTCTAACTCTGATTTTAGAGCAATTATATGAAAATTCAAAATTCCAAAAAATGCAAATTCCAAAGAGTTTTTCGCGCCCTTGACGTGACGCGGCAAGGGCATGCATCAGTGATAAATCTTGCCCAATTTTGACTTCGGTCCAATACTTTTAAGTCTTGGGCCTAAATGTTCCCAAATGAGAAAATGCCTATAATTAACCATTTGTTTACCCTCATATCATTCTAAATATTCCTCAATACTTATTAAAACACTTAGCCAATATTTTATCTCCTAAACTCAAGACTCAAAACCCTCTTCGGATCTAAGGATTTTCTCTCAAGCTTCAACTCTCCATCTCCAATTTTAATAAAGTTCATCTCCAAGCTAAGGTATATGAGTTTCTTTCATGGGTTCCTTTTACCCTTGATACCCAAGCTCCCTTATACTCTAATTTGCATGATTTAAAGTTGATTTACAATTGGGTCTATCTTATTATGAAAATCGTTGCACACTATGTTGAAGCTCATGAAGTTGTGACTGTTTTGCTATGTATTGAGTTATGAATCCAAGGTCTATTGTAAGATTTGGTGAAGGGTTTTGATGTAATTGTTTGAGGGTATTACCAAGTATCTATTGAAGGCTTTACATTGAATTTTCTAGCATGGTTTCACTCTTGAACTACATGGTTTTTCACTAGCATTACACACCCTCTAAGTGTTTGCTAAAATGTCTGGTTGTGGTTTCTTGAGTAATTGAAGGTTCAATGCATGTCTTATGAAATGAATGACTATATGATAATGGTATATGAAAATGATATGATGTAATGATGATGAAATGAACGTATGTATGTGGTGCTCTCTATGTAGTGTTAGATTGTGACCATGCCCTACTCGGGGGTTCTGCGCCAGGTAACCTTTTAAGGGGTTTGTACCCACCAACCTATCAGGGGATTTGTACTCCGGCACCAAGGGTGGTAGGGTGCAACAATCCACCATTCTTGTTAGGGGTTTGTACCTATCAACTTATTGACAGGGTTTTTAACTCAATCACCATAGGGGTAGGATGCAATGATCCACCAACCTATTAACAGGGTTTATACCTCAATCACTAACGGCTGTAGGGTGTGAAGATCTACCAACAGTTAATGGTCACTTCTTACACATATATTCTATTATATGTAAGCATGTTTTACTTATGCAATAATCATGCATGCCATATTGCTACTATATCATATATTGCTTATATCTATGTATTTTTATTATGATGCTTTTTATTATTGCATTGTATCAGACATACTTAGTACATTCAATATACTAATGCATACCCTATGCCTATATAATGTCACCATGTAGGAGCCAGTGTTCAATTTGATCCTCCTCCTCCTTCATATGGCTAGTCTAGTACTACTCAAGCTAGTTAGTGAGTCCTCCACTATGGGGACCTTAGTCTAAGTTTCTCTTATTATGTATTGACACATTCTTCTTTATTGTTTACTTTAGCTATGAGGGTGAGCCTGATTGCTTTGTCTTGACCCCCACTATATCTATGTAGCAGAGGTGTTGTTAGATATGCTATGTACATATGATATGAGCTTTGACTCTTTTATCTCTTGATTATGATGTTATGCAAGCTTTCCCTTAGTCCCATTGCCCTATTTCTACTTTCGTATATCATTTAAATGCTTTCACTACTAATGATGTGTAATGATAAGACAAGAGACTTATATGAGGTTCCTTCAGGTTCCTTATTCGCTATGTCATGTCTAGGCCCTAGGCATGAATTGTGACACAAATAATCACACCACAACATATTGATACATTTGTCAATCCAACTATGAAAAGTTAAGGAGTATCAACAATTTACATTCACTGAACAAGTCAAATGCTAACCATGCAATGCAAATGCCCTCACAGAAAGGAAGTCCCTTTTTAACATTCAATATGCTTTTAAAAGTTGATCATAGGACTGTGCAAGCATACTCACTCTCATAAATGAGATTCATCCATCGCGACCAATACCAAAGGCTTGCCCAATATATTCATAACTTGGACTGTTGACTAATTGAGTTAGGATCACTTTAGGACTTTATAAGCTTATAATGTAGGCTAATAGGGCTTAGGTATGGCATTTTCGATAATAAATGACTAAGGGCCAACCTTGAACCACGTTTTTTGAACACTTTCACCTCACCAACCCAATTGTTCCCAACTTATTCTCTCTCTTACTTTATTTTCAAGCTTCTCCGAGTATGTTCTCTTCATTTTTCAGCTTATACCTTATTTTCAAAATCATTTTGCTCTTTCAGCTCAGTATAAGGCATCTTTTCTCTTTTTCTTTTATCTAGTACATGACTTTCTACTCTTTCTTTTATTCCCAACTTATCACCTCATTTTTACTATTATACAACAACATAGGCCACCCTCAACTTAGGCTTTTAGCCTGCGGTGAAGTACACAATATCCGATTCTCAAACTAGAGCCACTTTTGGTAGCCGCACTCAGCTTAGGCTTTTTGCCTAAGTCAAGGTTCACAATTCTCAAGGATAGACCAGGGCCAAAATCAAGGTAGTTCACTAGACAAGGTTAAGCTAATTAGGTGTTAAGAAAGAAAGTGGTACATATAAGGCTCAAACACTTGGAACAAGGGATAAAATTTTTCATTTGGTTATTTATTTAGGCAAAAGTGGACTAAATCAAAGAACAAGGGCCTAAGATCCTTTTCAACTTCACATAATCTCCTGTCTAACTTACACAATACGTGAATACCACAAAATTAGCTCATACGCACATGGCATTGCCCACATAGCCAACAAGGACTCACCGATCGTGCTTCAAGTATCCACTTGCCTTCACTTAATCAAAACAAAAATTGCCAAACCATTCAAACATGCATGATTACAACATAACTACTGATCAACAAAATTTAGATAGGTATCAATTTTTCAAAGTATTTCATAAATCATTAAAAACAAAATACATGTCATAAGTTTAACAACCATATGCTACAAATATTATCTAAAACTCATACACATGTCGATTTAATAGAAAGTAAAATATCCACGAGGAAAAAGAACACAGGTAAGAAAATCTTGATATAAAAATTTGGGGTAGCTATCGACTAAAACCTACTCAAGCTTCACCCTAGTCTATAGCCACCCACGCCGCACCAAAAAGAATATAAGTTGTCTTCAATGTATAATACAAAATTAATATAAGCACAAGGGGTCGAAAACAAATATATCCTGGTGCCTAAGCACCGATCTGTAGCTGCCACTAATCACCTCCCTCCAAAGGGGTAGTCAGTGCTACAGCTGCACTGGTCGAGCTAATGTCCAAAACCTATCCCACTCCTGGGCTTTTCTCAGCCCTTTTTCTTCTTTTAATTCCCTCAAGACAAGCCCTACTCCATCCTTGTCTGCTTTCTCATAAACAGTGGAGGTCTTTTAGCGTTCCAGCTGCTCATCTACATCATCATCCTCAATGGGTCTCTTTTTGGGAGCATGCGGTTGGGGATTCTCCAAATTAAATAGATCAAATAGAGGCTCCTCTGAAGGTGTATGCTTGGGAGCTATAATCGGGGCCGCTAATGATAAAGTCAAGTCAGCCTTAAATTTCTCCAAGTCCTCACAAAAGGCTAATAAGTCTTTTGGTCAGGCCTTGGCTATTCTCTTCTATACCTACTCCTCAAAGGCGTCGATGCAGGCATCCACTGTAGGAATACGCTAGTCAATTATGGAAGTGGTGAATGTCTTGCAATGAGCCTTTGACTCCTCAATAGTCTGCTATACCCAGGCCTAATCTGCATCATAAGTCGAGATAACTGAACCTCAGTCCATGATTATCTCTACACCATGGCCTAAAAAGCAATAGCAAACATAATAGGTATATCCATGAAAGGAATCTGTGATGTAGAAGCCACTAGTGTAGGTACAGCTATGGTGGGACCTCTTTCAATGTCAACTACCTTAGGCTGCTGCTGTCCCTTATCAGTAGCAGTAACTGGAGTAGTATGACGGCAGTTGTCAGACCCTTAACTTGTGTCTCTAACATGAATGGCTCAGGCATAGGAGAAGGTTGTGCCCGCTGAAGTGCCACGATGTACTCATCAACCTTTTTTAGGCTTGTATCTATAATGTGGAAGGATATAACTAAAGGATCAATCTGAAGTGATACGTCCACCTTTGCTGCTAGGCAGAGTCTATAGATCAAACTCGAGAATGGTATGCATATGGTGCTCTAGAGCGCTGACTTATGTATCTGCTTAGTTATGAGTTATGCCCAATCAATAATATAGCCAGCTAAGATGCTGGCTGCTAAAACCGCTTTCTCTAATGTATCAATCAACTTTGGGGACATGGCTCAACCCTGTATCAATCAATTGAGGCTCCTCGTAAAAAACTCATATGGTCTTCCCTTCTCTTTTGGCTGTAAGAAGTCATTATAGATGGAATCCTTACCCTCGACACCCTATCTATGAGTCACAGAATTTGATGTGGATTAAGTAGATGAGTCTATGCATCTTCTCTGACCTAGGAGGCCTTTTTTGAACTAGACTCCATATGTAATGGAGTCATCTTTGGTTGACTCTGCTCAGACCCCTCACCATTTCCCTCCTCCTCAGACTAGGAGGGACTATCATCTCAAACCTAGATCTAAGCAGCTCTCATTGTAGCCCTGGTCTAAGGCACATGTACCTCAGGTTCAAGATGGACATTCTGTACCTCATTAGATCAACCTGAGTGTTCATTGTCTAAAGACTCGTCAACAAGTCTCCTTTTAAGGGCTTTAAGTATTGCATATCTACTTTTAAGGGCCATAATACCTAAAAACAATTAAAAGGAAAACATAATGAGCCCTAAACTCTCGACAGAAGAAAAGAAAACAACCAAAAAAAACAAAAGAAAAAGAGATATAGATCTATTGCAGATGGCAGACACGAGAGTCAGGTACAATGGCAGACACGAGAGTCAGGTATAACTTGTTGTTGGGACTATGAGTCATACTATGACCTTGTAATATAAAGGTACATGATAATTTTAAACTCTAGTCCTAAGTATGAGACAGAGATACAACTCATAGCCTTGACTACAAATAATAGGCCAGTCTCATATAAGGTTCCAGGGACTAAATTTAACATAGGCACTAGTCTATGAGACCCAAATATGGTTCATAGAGGGTTCTATAACTCGTAGGTTGGTGTTGTATAGTGAGTACTTCAAAATTTTAGGCCATTACTACTTCCTACAGAGGCAACTACAAGTCAAAAACCCATCTAAGAGTCATAGGAGACTCCCATAGCATGAAGCAACTGGTACCTAAAATTCTTAATCTCACCACACGGACCTTATGAACAATTCAAAACTAGATCTAATAGTATTGAAGAAATTAATGGCATTCATATACTGAACATAATTCAACCCTTACCCCTAAACATGATTTCAAAGTAAGAACCTACCCCATCACAATGATATATCAATGAATATGCAACCAATCAACCTTACCCAACTTATTCAAATTTAAATTTATATCACTAATCTCTAACCACACACAGTGATCACTCAAAATCATTTAAGATCACTTTGGGGATCATTTCAACAAGCACCACAAGGTATAATCAACTTATGATTCAACCACACAAAAATAACTCAAGAATTAACATGCTCCTATACAATTGGTACACAATCATCATCTATGAATGAATTTTGATCAATCTACTCACAACGAGAACATAAATACTCATGGCAATTCACTATACTGACAAATGAATGGTTATTTTTCTTAGGGCATAAACAAATTAACCTTCATTTGGTACTCCTATTTTCTCATTCAATACAAACCATAATCAAGTAAGAATGGCAAGGTTACATACAACTCAAGCCGTTAGCACTAGTTCCATCGGTCACAAATAATGCAATTTTAACAGTGAAAACTAAATAAATAACCTTACTAAGCATGGAGATGAATGTGATGAAGAAAAATAGGATGAATGCCAATATAAACCTGGTGGCCGGAGAACTAGTCGGGAATAGGGGAAAGTGACTGGAACATGATTGGAGCAGACTGAGAGGGGCCAGGGGGATGAATTACGATGATTTTTGGTAATTTAGGGTTAAAAAATAAATTCAAAGTGATTTTCACCCCTATTTTGACCCTTATTGAATTAATTTTAAAGAGTTACTGAGTCGAGTCTACAAAACCTTTATTACGAGTCATAGCTTGGTCTACAACCCATAAAGCATGATCTCCTAGACTACTTCATACTTAGAAAAATTTGAAAACTTACCTGGGCACGACGAACCCCATTCACGACTTGTAGCTTGCACTATTATTTGAAAAGTTAGCTCATAGTTGGAGTGCCAAGTTATCCACTTTCACTAATACATTGTAAAGTATTCCCTTCGATTTCTTGATTGTCCTATCCGCCATTGATAACCTCATTCTCATTGGACTAGGGGAACCTAAACGAACTTTTTAAACACTGCGAGAGGTATCAAATTGATACTTGCTCCCATATCACGCAACGTTCTTGCAAACTCAACATCGCCCATGATACAAGGATAGTAAATGCACCTGGATCTTCCCTTTCTTGGACTAAGGATTTGATTGTAATTAAACTATAATGTTGGAGCTCTTGGCTTACCGTGGGCTTTTTCATCACCAAATCCTTCATATATTTCGCATACCCAAGTATTTTCTCCAATGCTTTAAGAAGGAGAATGTTGATGGACAATTGTTTCATCATTGAGAAGAAGTGTTTGAACTTACCATCCTCCTCTTTTTGTTTGAGCTTTTAAGGAAAAGGGGGAGGAGGTCTTGGATAGTCTTATTCTTTTCTAGCTCCTTCACCACTTTACCTCTTATCCCATTGTTGTCCAAACATTCTTCGTCAATCTCAACTTTGTCATCAACACTCTTTTCACGAACCTCATCAATAACAACCGACATTGGAGGGTCAAGGGTATTATATTCTACTCCTTGTCATAACCGCCATGAAATATCCATTATTCTTAGGATTTTGAACCATATTGCTCGGTAAAGTACCCTTTGATGTTGATTCAATTGGAGGTACACTTGACAGAATTATTGTTCTGGTAGCTTGATGGCCACAGAATAAGATACTATCTTTTGGTTTATGCTTAAGATAT
This sequence comes from Solanum sejunctum, assembly GCA_025642045.1. Lineage (NCBI taxonomy): Eukaryota > Viridiplantae > Streptophyta > Magnoliopsida > Solanales > Solanaceae > Solanum > Solanum sejunctum. Next base: position 49,337 of record JAOTQJ010080878.1, read on the forward strand.
CAGACTTCATTCCCTTTAGAGTCTCAGCTTTCTTTTCTGCTTTCTTAAACAACCTATGAAAGATCTCTTATATCCTTGAATTATTATAACCTACATCACGGTTGTGAGGAGGCACATAAGGACCGTTCCTATAACCATTTCTTCGTCACCACTCGGCCTCTGGCACCCTATATCTCTCAAAATAACCCCTATAGTTATCTTTATATGCGCCCTCGCAGTTGTAGTTTCGACTGTGATTTTTGGAATCTTGACGCCAATAGTTTAAATTTGACCCTTGGGCGTTGTTTCAAAAACCCACTGCTTGATCTCTGACAGAGAAAGAATCTTTATCATAATATTGTTCCTCGTAGATGGGCATTGTAGGAGGTTGGTGGACTACTTCATGTACTCTTTCTTGGTTTTGCTTAAGCACAAAGTCTATCATCATGTGGAGTTGAGCAAGTTATTTCATGATCTCCTCCTTGATTTTATCTTACTTTTAACTAAAACTCACCGCACATGAGAGCCTTGTAGAAGCTCTCTTCCTTTGCCCCCATCTCTATTGATCTTGACTACTTGCTCTATCCTTTTTGCTATTCTTGTGAACTGTTAATCTAAGAATATGCCTCCCATGATGGTATTGGCACAAGCTTGACTATTCTCGTTAAGAGCCCAATAGAAAATATCTACTAAGGTATCATGCATGATCTTATGGTCTGGAACCATTCTTAAACACTTGGTGAACCTCTCCCACGTTGTGCTAATGGAATACCCGGTAATTGCTTGAAGTTATTGATTTGATCCTTTAAATTAAACTTCTCTGACCTTGGAAATTATCTCTCCAAGAAGGCTTGCTGCAATTCTACCCAACTGGTGATTGAGCTCTATGGATTTCTGATAGCCAAACTATTGTATTGCTGGTAAAAGATAAAGGGAACACATGTAAACCAATATCATTCAAGAAAGATTTTGTGTACCCATCACACACTTGCACACAAAAGCCAAACTGTGCAGATGGCTATGAGGATCCTCAATAGGTAACCCTCCAAACAAACCATGGTTTTGAAGCATTTGGAGTAATCCACTTGACATCATGAACTTAGTGTCGGCCAGTAATAGTGCCAACACTAGCTCTCCTGTGACATCCATGGCCATGGGATTCAACCGATATTTGTTCCATCCATATGCATTCTTGTTGAAATTCCTGATTTGTGGCCTATATTTAATTTGTGGTGGATTATCTTCTCTACCAATATCATCATTATTTTGGTCCATGGCCTCATCAACCACAATATTCACATTTGGCTGGTCCATTCTCTTTGCAACACATTGAATCTCTAAGTTGATTGGAGCTAAGGGTCCGCCTTGGCTCCTTGTATTGGGAATACACCTAGTATACCCTGTAAAAGAAACTAAACAACAAAAACAAAAAACAAAAGTAAAGTACAAGAGAATTTAGAAATCAACACTTGTATTAACTACTAGTGAAACCAAATCATAGCAACACCATATTCCCTGGTGACGATGCCATTTTTTTGATCGACGCTCAAGATACGCCTCTATTTCTAGGTCAAAGCAATTGTCAATAGTAAAAACCTAAACCAATGTTAAGGTCGAATCCCAAGAGAATATGGGGCTTTGCCACTTCGATTCACTGACAATCAAATCAAATATCAAATAACTCAATTCTCAATGAAGTTTTTTTGCAAAGATAGATAGAAAATTAAACTAAACAAATAAAATGGAGTGACAATTAAATTGGAAAATAACTTTGGAAATTGTGTTCCCTATGATTCACTAGCTTAAATACCCTAGATAACAGAATATCAATTGGGACATTGCATGCAAGATAGTAATTTAGGTTCTTCCAACCCTCTTTTGAAAGTGAAGGCCAAATTTTACTATAGTGCTTCGCTGGCTACCACAGTTTGCCAAACTAACCCTTACCCATTGTCCTAGTCAACCTCACCTTCACCAGGTTTGTTTGATTAGATGAAACGATATCAATCAAATTCTATTAATCATTTCCTTTTCCTATTCATCACTATCTAGATCGGGATCTTGACACTAGGCGGGGTTCAATGTTGGCCATCATTAAACAACATGCAAAATGAAGGAAAATGGCTAATACAGGTAAATACCCAACTCAAGAAGTACAAATAATCTGGGTTTTCTATGGTTAGCTACTTATGATTCCCACAACCCCAAGTTATGGGTTTAGCTACTCATGACTTGGGAAAATAAATCAATAACGAATAATGAAAACATAGTTGATAGCTTACCCAAGAAGAATGAAGAATAATAAAAGTACCTTTGTATTTAGAATCAAAAGCTAGAATGATGAAATTAATCCATAAGTGAATCTAATCTCCAAATTTGAGTCTCCAAAAAATACCCCAAAAATCTACAAACTATTTTCTCTCTAAGACCCTCTACAAAACTCAAGAACTCTAAAACACTACGAAGAGCTCGTAGTAAAATCCTAAAATATACTATTTATAGTATTTACAAATGAGTCCCTAAATTAAATAGAAAAACTGGTCGACGTCTCCTATAGCTCGTAGTTATGTCTCATAGTATGCCCTACGAGTCGTAATAGAGCTTTTATTATCAGCATTTTGCATTTTGCACTTTAGTGCTATGATACACTTCTATAAGTTGTAGTCTGGGTTATGAATCATAGTGTCTTCTCGTAGTCCACACTTGCATTTCTTAGCCCAATTTTTATCAACACTCTAATTTACTCCGACGCCACCCACTATGAGTCGTAGAAGAGACTATGGCTCATACCGATGGCCAAATATGGTTGAACACCAAATTTTTATACTTCACTTTTGAACACTTGAGTTGATATAAGAATGCCTCTACAACTCGTAACTTGGGCTATGACTCATAGTGGGGCTCGAATATCCTAAAAATCAGCAAAATCTACAACTTTTCCCACAATTAAGACAACTTGTATTTTCTGCAAAAATAAACATTAAAACACATAGAAACCATAAATTTCGCTTTGCAAACACACAAAATTCTAGGTTTTAGGCATCAAATGTGTTGTATTTTGACAGCACATCAACGGAAAGTGATGGAGTTCCAACCATCAAGTGGTCTCCCGGTGCCAATATATGGGGTCATGTATGAATCCATGTAGTAGTTCACATAGTCTTATATGTCGGTGAAGGTCTTCTCCCACAATTTTATAACTCTGCGACATGATTGCTTATGTATGATCTTTCACGCATTGATTCTCTTTCTTATTGAGCGATATCCCTTGTGCATGCCTAAACTCACATTCATGTCTTTTTTCATCTCATGTATACTTATATGTTATGTCTATGGATGATGGCATTAAAATTTCATATCTTGCATTGCATCTCACATACTTAGTACATTCCAATGCACTAACACATATTTTCCTGCGATTTAACCATGTAGGGACATATACTCCTCCCTAGCTCATCGTAATTTTTGGCATTCAAGACTAGTATTTTTGTTGCGGTGAACCTTTAGATTAGGACTCTACTATCTTTTATCTAGCTTGTATTTTATTTATGACAATGTATATGTTTCCCTTTAGAGGCTTTTACTTTCTATGTTGTTAAACATTAAAATATTTTCTATTTGATGAAAACTGATCGTTATTGATTTCATGTATTGATGTATTAGTTGGTATGCTTTATGGGCATAGATATGTTACCTTACATACATTTTAATGTTACTTCATCATTCTAAAAGGCCCATATCCACTTTGCCTAGTTTTATTCCTTAACTTAATGCCTATGAATACTTAAGATATTTAAGATGGCTTGGATGAGCTGCCTTTAGGTATCTCATTCACTGTGTGATGACTAGGCCCTCGGTTGGGTCATTCCAAACATGGTATCAGAGCACAAGGTTTTAAAATATTCCTCTAATGTCCATGCATACCCCATTTATTAGAGTCTTATTCAAGGTTGTAAAGCACACCACTATCTTAAGTGAGAGGATATGAGACGGTTTAGGAAAGTCTTCCCTTCTTTCTTATTCATGTCGTGCCTTTAGAGTTGGCTAAGATTTTCTTATAACTAATGATAACCTTTTATATTATTTCAAGATCATACCGCCAAGGAGATCTCCACACCAAAGAGGCCATCCTGAGCAACAAGTCCCTCCACTCCAATAAGATGATGGAGTGTCTCACACAGAGTTTCGAGCTACTTTCACTTATTAGCCCAACACTTGGCCAACAAAGCTAATCGGGGGATTACCATTCCTGCCCAAGTATCTAGTCTGGCCACTACAATAAGAGACTTAATGAGAATGAACCCTTTGGAGTTTCATTGTTCCAAGATAGAGGAGGTCCCCTATTGAGTTCATTTAGGAGGCCTACTAGGTACTAGCAGGCATGGATATCTCTTTAGAGAAAATAGCCGAGTTGGTGGTCTACCAACTCAAAAGGGTAGCCAAGATATGGTACAAGAAATAGGTATGTAAGAGGAATTATGAAGTGGGTCTTGTTGGATAGGAAGAGTTCAAGTGTGAGTTCTTGGACTGGTTCTTCCAGGTTGAGTTAACAAAGACCAAAGACTAAAAGTTGATCAACCTCGACCAAGGTTCAATGAGCATGAGGCAATATGGCCTCAAATTCACCAAATTTTCCAAGTATGCTCCCTTCATGGTTGCAAATCCTAGGGCTTATATGAGCATGTTTATCTCTGGTGTCTCTAATTTGGTGTTCAAAGAATGTGAGACAGCCATGTTAGCGAAGGAAATAGACATCTCCTGCTTGATGACTTTTGCGAAGCAAATAGAGGAGGAGAAGGCAAGAGAGTCCAAAAGGGCTCGGGTAGATGGTGGGAGCTATTCTCACTAATGGGGTGGTGGTCACAAGTTCCAGGGTAGCCAAAACCAAGGTTGACAAAGGTCTACCAAAACTCCTCCTCCGTAGATGATTATAGACAAAGAGTAGCTCCTAAGCCCCAAAATACAAGTTGCCCAAAGTGTTGAGACTCCACAAGGGAGAGTGGTTAGCTGGGTCCAATACTTGCTTTAAATGTTTGAAGCTCAGACATCATGCCACAAATTGTAGAAGCAATAGTGCAAGGTCACAAGCCTAAGGTGGGCAAGTCCAAGGCACCCAAAGTACCAATCAGTTTTATGGCCTCCATGGTTGCCAAGAGGTTGATGAGGCTCCAGATATTTTCATCAGTATGCTGAGAGTTTTTTATTTTGATGCATATACATTATTAGATCTGAGAGATAATTTTTAATTTGTGACCCCATTTCTTGCAAAATAAATTCCATGCATGTCTTGTAGTCCTTCATCAACCCTACTATGTGAGTAACTGCATAAGAGAGTCCATTGTTGCTCGAAGACTCAATAGGACTTGTGGTATCTCAATTTTGCATAAGGTGGTATGTTCAGATGTAGTCGAGATTTACATGGTAGACTTTCATGTAATACTTGGGATGGATTGGTTGCATACTTCCTATGCATCCTTTAATTGTAGAACCCATACAGTCAAATTCCAATTCCCAAATGAGCCTATTCTTGAGTGGGAGGGTAGTAACTCTTCATTTAGGGGTTTGATTTTTTATTTCCTAAAGGTTCGTAAAATTATTTCCAAAGAGTGCATCCATCATTTAGTGAGAATCAAAGATGTCACTTCTAAAGCTCCTTCCTTTGAGTCAATCCTCGTTGTTAGTGAGTTCCTCGATATCTTTCCAGAAAAGTTGCTAGGTGTTCCTCCTAAAAGGGAAATAAACATTGGCATATATCTTCTATACAACACTCAACCAATCTCAATCCCTCCATAGAGAATGGCTCCTATGGTGTTTAAAGAACTAAAGGATTGATTGAAGGATTTGTTGGAGAGGGGTTTAATTAGACCTACTCGATCTCCATAGGGTGCCCCAGTATTGTTTGTGAGGAAGAAAGATGAGTTGCTCTATATATGTATTGACTACCAATAGCTCAATAAGGTCCATCAAGAACAAGTATCTATTCTCGAGGATATATGATTTTGTAGGCCCAACATGTTTGAAGTTGAAAAAGTGCCTAAGAAAGGAAATCTAAAAAATTTCCAAGTACCAATGGATTTTACAGAAGGGCCTATGAGTCATTTGTGGCCCCATGGGTTGTAACTTATGCTCATAGCAATATGGCTAGACTTGGTGAAAATACTAATTTTTGAAGTTGGGAGTACGAGTTACCAGATGGCTCATACAATAGTTGATGGGTCATAAGTTCAATCATTGAATGAGATTCAGACAAATTTTTTGAGGGTCCAAAATGTTACTAGATGAAACACCATTCTAATGAATCGTATGATGGACTACGACCCTTGATCGGGGTCTCACGGTCCTGTCTGGCAGAATCTTAAAGAGGGCAACTTCAAATTTTCCTAACTCCTAAGCAAAAACTACATTGCTTAAGCCCTAAAAGACCCCTTTTCAGCCATATACAACCCTAATCTACCCCATTCCCACTCATTCCAAAAATATTCTAAGTCCCTAAACACTCTCACGTCCTCCAAAGCTTCCAAGGGAAGCGTCTAGGCTAGTGTTCAAGTTCTCCACTTTCTAAGTCAGTTTTCCTCCACTAAATCACCAAGGTATGTGGGTTTTGATTGTGGGAGCCTTTCCTCCAAAAACTCAACCATTCCTCTCTCTCATCTATTTTCAAGTTATGGATATTTATGGATGTTTATAAACATTTTTATATGATAATATAAAGTTATGAAAATTATAAAGCCCTATCTTAATATTATGAAGTTCTGAATTTGATGAGCTACTCTATGAAAATATTATGATACTTTGCACAATATGGCTATAAGTATAATTTAAATATTCTTTGGGATTGTCACCTAGCACTAAGAGGACCTTGGTAGATGAATATTTTCCCTTAACTACATTGCCACCATAGGATTGTGAATTTTCTAATGGATCCATATAGCTTATATTAAATTATTGACCAAAACAGGTGGTGTTCTTGTACAAAACTTGTTATAATTTACATCCAAAATGGATGGTGTGCTTGTAAGGTTGTTATCATATGTTAATCGAAAAGGGTGAGGTTCCTGTAAGGTGTTTATGAAACACTTTCCAAAATGTGGAGTTCCAGTAAGGTGATAATTTTATTTACCTTGGTAAAGTAGACCACTCCTAGTCTGGTGTAAAGTGAACATTGAGATTCCAAGTAGTAGCTTGCTTGGGCTTATATGTCGGTTATTGTTCCTTCCCATATGTATGTGATATGTTATATGATTTGATGATTCCCATACATATTTTGGCTGGCATTTAGCATTCATGATATACTGAGCTTATACTCATTGATTATGATTATGCATATTGTTTAATTATAACTTATGTTCTTTGTTGCATTGCACCCCATATACTTAGTATATTCCAAGTACTAATGCATACTTTTGCCTACATAATCTAACCATGTAGGGAATAGAACTCCTATCTATCCTCCTCTTCCACGTGGCTAGATGATTCAATTGAAGATCACTTTTGATGAGTCCTCCACTTTGGGGACAATAGCCATTTACTTTCATGATATCTAAGAGTTGCCTAATTATGGATATTTATGTTTTGAGGGTGAGCCCATAGATGTCTTAGCGACCATTCTATTCATATTAGAGGTGTTATTGGATATTTGGGTTGTATGCTATAAGCTCAACTCTTATTGTTGTATGAATTATGAATGACTCCTCTAATCCCTTATTCCCACCTATATGCTGAATGCTTGTTATATTGATGAGTTGGAACTCCCAAGTCCCTAATTGTACGAATAGTGTGAGTCATACTTATCTACCCCTTAGACTTTACTTTCTATGTGATCCATGATAATCCTCTTCCCTACAATATCCCCATAGAATGAGTCTAAAGTCCTATTTCCCCTAGAATTATGTGTAACTTATTTTAATTTTTCTTCCGCAACCATGGATGTGTCATGTATGCTTAAGAGGCTTATTTAGGGTTCCTTTAGGTTATCCATTGTCCATTTTACATCCAGGCCCCAAGCTGGGGTCATGACAAAACTTGGTATCAGAGTATTAAGTTTGTAAATAGTCCTAAAAAATAAAACACACCATGCCAAGTAGTCTTGTTTATGGTTGTAAAGCATGCCACAACTATGAATAGAAGGCTATGAGGCATTTTAGGAATGATTCACTTCTTCATATTCTAAGTTGTGCTTTAGACTTAAGGTTTCCCTAATTTTGATGGATGGTCTTTTGCCCTTATAGATCATGCCTCAATGACAATGGCTCAAAAAGCTCCTACTCCTGAGGGTGAACCTTCCCCTTCAACTCCACAAATCTGCCAAAGGGCAGAAAGGGACACTCATGTCGAATAACAAAATGTGGTCACCTTTCCAACCAAGGAGGTCAAGCTCCACAATCTTCTACCCCTACTTCAAGGATAGGAGATTTCACAAAGATGAATCCTTCAGAGTTCGATGGCTCCTAAGTTAAAGAAGACCCGAAGAGTTCATCGATAAGGTGTTTACGATTCTTGACATCATTGGTGTAAACTTGGAGGAGAAAGAGGAACTAGCAGCCTACAAACTAAAGGACCTTGATCAATCATGGTTGTATAATGGAAGGGTGAGAGAGGGAATATAGAGCCTATCTCTAGGGAAGAATTCAAGTCCACCTTTGTCAACCATTTCTTTCCTATGGAGCTAAGGGAGGCAAAGATAATAGAGTTTATGAAACTCAAGCAAGGTTTTATAAGTGTTAGGAAGTATTCCCTAAGGTTCAACAACCTCTCAAGTATGCTCAACCTCTCAAAGTATGCTCCTAACTTTGTTCTCCAACCCTAGGGCAAGGATCCACAAGTTTGTGTCGGGAGTGTCTGACTTGATGAATGAAGAATACCACACTGCCATGCTCATAGGAGATATGGACTTGTATTGACTCATGACTTATGTCAAGCAACTTGAAGGGGAAAAGCTTAAAAGGAATAATAGTGGAGAGTCTAAGACGGCTAGTTTTGATGGTGGAATTTAAGGCACAAAAGGTGGTCATTTATAACAAGGCCACAAGATCAAAGGTCAAGGGTCCTCCAATGCTCAAGGTCAAAGATTTAATAATGATAGGGTGCCCAACATAAGACCCTATGGTGGTAATGGTGGAAACATTATCCCTAGGTGCGGAAGGTATGGTAAAATCATAGTGGTAGATGCTATAATGATACGGGTGCTTGCTTTGTGTGTGGCAAAATGGGACACAAGATTGCGGGACAAGGGTAGAGATGGTCATTCTCAAGGACAACATGCTCATGGTGATCAAAGGGCATAAAGTGGCCAACACAGGGGTGCTCCATGTCATAATTGCTTCTATTCTTTTCAAGAGAGGCAAGGGTGGATGAGACACCTGACATTGTTACTGATATATTAAATATCTACAATCTTGACATTGTTACTGATATATTAAATATCTACAATCTTCATGTGTATCTCGTCTTATTGTGTGAACCATTTCAAGTGTCTACCCTAGCTGGTGAGTCTATTGTTTCTAAAAGAGCCCATAGGGGTTGTCCCATGCCTATATTTCATAGTGTTGCCTTGTGATTTTGTTGAACTTGACATGGTTTATTTTGATCTCAATCTTGGGAAGAATTGGTTACATGCATATCATGCCTTTATTGATTGTAAAACCCACAAAATTAGATTTAGTTTCCTAATTATCCTATCCTACAGTGGGTAGGTCATGATATATGGTTAAAATTAGGTCCATCTCTTTCTTTCAGGCCTAAGAATTGATTTGTAAGGGTTGCATATACCATCTTTTGAGGGTTAGGTATGTTGAGTCTGAAGTCCCTCGCATTGAGTCAGTTCTGCTAGTTAATGAGTTTGTTGATGTCGCTTCCTGATGAACTTTCTAGTGTCCCTCTAGAAAGGGAGATAGATTTTGGTATAAACCTCCTCCCTAATACACAAACCATTTCTTTTCCTCCTTACTGCAGGCCCCGATGGAGGTGAAGGAGTAGAAGGACCAATTAAAAGATTTATCAAAGAAGGGTTTCATAAGGCCTAACAAGTCACCTTGGTGTGCGTCAGTGTTATTTGTATGAAAGAAAGATGGTTCACTTAGAATATTCATTGATTACCGGCAACTCAATAAGGTCACTGTGAAGAACAAGTATCCCTTGCTAACAATAGATGCCCTACTTGATGAACTACAAGGAGCTAGTCACTTCTCAAAGATTGACATTCGGTCCAAATATCTTCAATTGAGGGTAAGGGAGTCTGATATTTCTAAAATGGCCTTCAAAACAACATATAGGCATTTTGATTTTATAGTAAGGTCCTTTGGCGTAACTGATACTTTGAAAAAATTATGGATCTTGTAAATAGGGTCTTTAAACCCTACCTCGACATGTTTGTGGTGGTCTTTAATGATGATATTTTGATTTATTCCTAGAGTCAAGAAGAATATATAAAACATTTGAGGGTAGTGTTGCAAACATTGAGCGAAGAAAGATTGTTTGCTAAGTTTTACAAATGTGAAATTTGGTTAAAGGAATAGAATTATTAGGACATGTGGTGATGGGTGAAGTGATTAAAGTGGATCAAAAAAAGACGGAGGTTGTAAAGAATTATCCTAGACACTCAAATCCCATGTATATTTGGAGTTTCATGGGTTTGGTGGGGTACTACCAAAGATTTCTTAGGGGTTTCTCCTAAATTGCCTCTCCCTTGACAAAGTTAGCACAAAAGAAGGCAAAATTTTTATGGACCAATGAATATGAAAGAAGTTTCCAAACTTTAAAAGATAAGCTTATGTACACTCCTATATTTGCTCTACCAAAAGGGTTAGAAGGATTTGTGGTGTATTATGATTCTTTAAGAGTTGGTTTGGGGTGTGTCAGTCATATGGCCCCTTCTAGGCAACTAAAGGTGCATGAGCGTAATTATCCCACCCATGATCTTGAACCAGTGGCCGTGATATTTCCCTTGAAGATATGACACCACTACTTATATGGATTTCATGTAGATATACTCGCTGACCATAAGAGTCTCCAATACATATCACCCAAAGAGATTTAAATTTACGACAATGGAAGTGGTTAGAACTTCTTAAGGATTATGACATGAGTTTGCATTATCATCCGGGTAAAGCTAACATTGTGGGTGATACTCTAAGTAGAGTCTCCATGGAGAGCAGAACTCATATTGATGATGGTAAAAAGGAATTAGCAAGAGCAGTTCACTAATTTTCTAAATTGAGAGTTAGATTAGATGAAGACAAAAATGACGGTGTAGTGGTTGTAGATAGTTCTAAGTCTTCCTTGATTGAAGAGGTCAAATCAAAACAAGATCATGACCTTGCATTAGTGGATTGAAGTCATTGGTAAAGGATGGCAAGGTGGAGGTTTTCTCCTAATAGGAAGATGATGTCTGTAGATACCAAAGTAAGTTATGTGTGCCCCATATCGATGTCTTGAGAACTTGATTTTGAATGAGGCTCACAATTCATCATATTCTATTCACTCCAGTTCTACCAAGATGCATAAAGATCTAAGGGAAGTGTATTGGTGCATGATATAGTGTTTGTAAGAATGAACAACCCAGTTCATCCCAGTTCTACCATTATTATGGGGTCATCCGATGAGAAGGCCGAGTTGGTGGCTTATCAACTTAAGGGAGTTTCTCAAGTTTAGTTCATGCAATGGATGTTTGAAAAGGTTGAAGAAGGTTCTATTGATTGCGAGATGTTTAAAGCTACTTTTCTTGATCATTTTTGCCCGCTTAAACTAAGGGAAGTAAAGTGATGGTGTTTAGAAATTTGAGACAAGGTGGCACTAGTGTGAGGGAGCATTCCCTCAATACAAATGTTTTCTAAGTGCACTCCTTCTTTGGTTGCTGAATCCAGGGCCCATCTGAACAAATTCACCTTAGGAGTGTCTGATTTGATGAAAATAGGGTGTAAAGCCACAATGCTAGTCAAAGAGATTGATATTTTTTGGCTAACAACTTATCCTGAGAAAGTAGAGAGTAAGAAACTTCATATACTACATTTAGTGGTTGTTGTTTCCAACAAGTCTAGGGTTTGTCCAAAAGTGTTCCTCAAAGGTTTGGTAAGGATAGGGTGCCTACATCTATGGTTCAAGGTGATGTTATAAAGAGTGGTGGTGCTATTCATCCATGGTTCCCTAAGTAGAAGGAACCATGTTGGTGATTGTTTGAGAAGAACAGGCACTTCCTATGGTTCTAGAAATATGGGGCAAAGGATGTTTGATTGTCCTAATGTTTCTAATAAAGGTAGAGAGAGGCATCCCAAAGGCCAAGTAACTCAAAGAGGGCAAACACAACAAGTTGTCCAAGCACAAGGAGGTGGTCCTCGTAGCAACAAATTTTATGCTTGAAATACTAGTCAATAGGTTGAGAAGTCTCATAATATGATTAGCAGTATGTGAAGAGTCTTTGATAATGATGTGTATACTTTGCTTTACCCCAGTGCTAATATTTATTTTATTACTCCTTACCTTGCCATAAAGTTTGATGTGTCTCTCAAAGTATTGTTAGAGCCTTACTCGGTCTATACTCTAGTTAGTTGATCCTAGCTAACAAAGTCTATAGAAATTGTCCCATTTAGGTCTTCCATAGGATCTTTCCATGTAATCTTGTTAAACTTGACATGAACAATTTAGATATTATTCTTGGTATGGATTGGTTGCATATATCTTATGCTTTGTTAATTGTAGAACCCATAGGGTTACATTCCAAGTTTCTAATGAGTCCATCCTTGAGTGGAGGGAACAAATTCGGTGTTCAAGGGTAAGTTTGTTTCTTATGTTAAAGGCTATGAAATGATTTCCAAGGGGCGCATATATCATGTTGTCTGAGTCATGGATATCGGGTCGATGGTTTCTATTCTTTATTCGGTTGTTATAGTTAACAAATTCCCTAATATCTTTCCCAATGACTTTCCCGATTTTTGTCCTAAAAGGGAAATCGACGTTGGCATTGATATTTCACCCATTACTCAATTGATATCTATACCTCCATATTGAATGGCCCCAACAGAGTTAAAAGAATAGACGGAACAACTAAGAGGATTTCTTTGTAAAGGATTTATAAGTCCTAGTGTGTCTCCAAGGGGTGTGTCATATATTTTGTAAGGGAAACTGATGGCTCACTTTGGATATGTGTGGATTATCAGAAATTGAATATGGTGACTATAAAAAATAAATATCCACTTTTAAGGATAGATAACCTATTTGATCAACTACAAGGTGAAAGATATTTCACTAAGATTAATCTTTTGCTCGGATATCACCAACTGAGTTTCAAGGAGGATGACATTCCAAAGACAACATTTAGAACATTATATGGTCATTTTAAATTCTTAGTTATGTTATTTGAACTAACAAATACTCTCACCTATTTGATAGATTTGATTAATAGGATCTTCAAACCATATTTATATATGTTTATAGTTGTGTTCATAGATGATATATTGGTCTATTCAAAGATACAAAGTAGCATGAGGACCATTTGTTGATTGTGTGGCAAACATTGAGGGATAGGAAACTTTTTGCCAAATTTAGCAAGTGTGAGTTTTGTCTAAGAGAGGTGGCTTTTCTTGGTCACATTATTTTTGGTGATGATGTTAGAGTTAATCCAAAGAAGCTGGAGATGGTGAAGAATTGTCCTAGACTATTGTCTCCTTATGATATTAGGAGTTCTTTTGGTTTGGATAGACATTATAAAAGAATTATTGAGGCATTTTCTTCCATTCCTCTCCTTTGACTATGTCGACCCAAAAGAAAGTGAAAACTCAATGGTCAGACAAATATGTGAAAAATTTTCAAACTTTGAAAGATCTTCTTACTTTAGCCCCTATTTTGAAATTTCCCAAAAGTTCAAATTGTTTTATTGTTTATTATGATGCCTCAAATATAGTCTTGGGTTATATTTTCAAGCAACATAGAAAGGTCATTGCCAATTCCTCAAGGTAATTAAAAGTACATGAAAAGAACTAGCCTACCCATGATCTTGAGTTATTGGGCATAGTATTTTTTTGAAAGATTTGGAGACACTACCTCTATGAGGTGTATATTGATATATTCACCAACTACAAAAGTTTACAATATTCATTTAGCCAAGGGATTTGGAAATAAGGTAAAGAAAGTGGTTGGAGCTCTTCATCTTTCAATTTTGTGATTCAAAATACAAATTGGGTTTTATTTTCTTCATTCTTCTTGCTAAGAAAACTACTATGTCTTCTTCATTCATTGTCAATTTATTTTCCCAAGTCATGAGTAGTTAAAACCACAACTTGGGGTTGTGGGAACCATGAGAATCTAGCTTAGAGAACCTAGATTATTTGCACTTCTTGAGATTGGCATTTGCATGTGTTAGCCAGTTTCCTTAATTTTACATGTTGTTTAATGGTGCCCGACATTCAACCCTACTTAGTCTCATGATCTTGATCCAGGTAGTGATGAATATGGAAAGAAAATGGTTAATAGAATTTGATTGATGTATTCTCGTCTAATCAAACAAACCCAGCCAAGGAGGGGGTGACAAGGACAATGGGTAATGGTTAGTTTGGCACACTATGGTAGCCAGCCAAGCCCCACAGGGAAACTCGACCTTCATTTTCAGAAGAGGGGTTGATGAACCTAAATTACTATCCTGCATACTTTGTCCCTACTGAGGTTGTGTTATCCAGGGTGTTTAAGTTAGTGAATTATGGGGAACAAATTACTCAAGTTTCTCTCCGATTTGATTAACTCTCTATTTTACTAGTTTACTTTAATTTTCTATCAACCATTGTAACCCTCCCCCTTCTGAGAATTAAGTTCGTTGATATTTGAACTGAATATTGGAGAATCAAAGTTCCAAACCCCCGTATTCCCTTGGGATTCGACCCTAAACTTAGTTAGGATTCTTTACTATTGATGATCGCTTTGACGTTGAAATAGAGGTGTATCTTGAGCATTCAATAATGTATCACCCCGGCAAGGCTAATATTATGGTCTATGCACATATTAGGGTGTTTATGGGTAGCGTTGCACATGTTGAGCATAGCAAGAAGGAGCTAGGTAATGAAGTACTCAATTTCATTCATCTAGATGTAAGGTTGAATAGCTTGAACAATGGTGGTGTACTTATGCCAAATGGGCAGAATCATCTTTGATAGTGGATCATGGTCAATAATATTGGATCATGTTCCTAATTTACTTCTCATATTTGGAAGTCTTCCTCTTAAGGACTTGGTACAAAGGTGATTCTAAGTACCACATTTCATCTGCAAATTGATGGGCAAGCCAAAAAGATAATCCAAACCTTGGAAAATATGTTGAGGGCAAATGTACTTGATTTCATAGGTGGTTGGTATGATCTCTGACCTCTTATTAATTTTCTTACAATAATATTTTTCACTCGAGTATCGATATGGCACCGTTTGAAGTTTGTATGTTAGATGGTGTAGGTCACCGGTGATGTGCTACCAAAATATAGCACATTTGATGCTTAAAACATGGGATTTTATGTGTTTTCAATACAACTTTTTATGATTTTTATGTGTTTTTATATTTATTTTTGCAAAAAATACAGGTTGGCTTGATTTTGAAAAAAGTTACAGATTTTGTTGTTTTTGAAGAACTATGGGCCTTACTATGAGTCATAGCCTAAGTTACGAGTCGTAAGGACTACTAGTAGAAATTAACAATGTTCCAAAATAAAATTTGAGAATTTGATGTTTAGCCATACTAGCTAAAGGTATGAGTCATTGTCCTCTCTACTACTCGTAGAAGGAGGCCTCGTAGCATTTAACAGTGTTCATTGAGATTTTACCAAGAAATACAAGAGTGGATTATTAGAAAATAATACAAGTCGTAGACCAGACTATGGCTCATAGAGGTATATTATAGCAGTGAAGTCCAAAATTCCAAGTACTGACCACAAAAGCCCGATTAATACTAGTAGGTCACCATATGAGTCGTAGCTACGACCATAGCAGACGTCCAAGAGATTTTCTAATTATTTTAAGGATCTTTGTATAAATAGTATAAGTTATGGTTTTAGGAGGAGGTTTTGGAGACCTTTTCATTATTCTTAGATTATTATTGATATCCTAGTAGCTTGAAGAGAGGCTTTTAGAGAGAATTTTTAGGGTTTTACTTTGAGACTCAAATTTGGGGATTTAGATTCACTTGTAGATTAATCTTATCAGTTCAAGTTTGTGATTCTAATTTCAAAAGGATCTTATTGTTCTTCAATTTTCTTGGGTAAAAAATCTTTTGTCTTTTTATTTCATTGTTGATTCATGTGCCCAAACCATGAGTGGCTAAACCCGAGTTGTGGGAACCATGAGTAGCTAGCTTACTGACCCGGGTTATTTTCACCTCTTGAGTTGGGTATTTACATGTATTATTTATTTTCCTTCATTTTTCTTGTTATTTGATGGTGGCCAACATTAAACCCCGCCTAGTTATCATGAGCCCGATCAAGGTAGTGATGAATAGGAAAAGGAAATTGGTGGAGAGGTTGACTGGGACAATAGATAATGGTTAGTTGGCATACTATTGTATCCGGCCCAGCAACATAGTGAAATTAGACCTTCGACTTTGCCCAAGGATTGGATGAACTTAAGTTACCATCCTGTATGCAATGTCCTAAGTTAGGTTGTGTATCCAGGGTATTTGAGTTAGTGAATCATGGGGAACACAACTTCTCAAGTTGTTGTCCAATTAGATTATCTCTATGTTTTATTAGTATAGCTTTATTTACTACCAATAAAGGCAAACCCCCAACCCCCTTCTTAACAATAGAGTTATTTAAGGCTTGAATAGATTGTTAGTTAATAAAGGCGACAAAGTGTAACGAACCTAAAAAAATGCCCAAAAATGTGCCTTGCAAGTGCCCGAAATTGTAACTTCCATATATCTCAAAATTCATTCTTGATATAAAAAATTCAACTTCATATTTTTGTTCAAGGGGTCATATTTAGCGCAAAATGGGTCTAAATCCAAATTTAGGAGCAATCGTATCAAATTTAAAAATCAGAAAATGTGATTTCTAGAGGGGTTTTTCTGCCCCTAGTGTGACGCTCCAAGGGCACACCTCTGTGTAATTTTTTGTCCAGTTTTGACTTCGGTCCAAGATTTTTATGTCTTGGGCCTAAGTGTTCCCAAGCGTCAAAATACCTATACTTAGCCATTTTTCACCCTTATATCATTCTAAACATTCCTCAATACTAATTCAAACACTTAGCTAAATATTTTACTCCTAAACTCAAGTCTCAAAACTCACCCGGATTTCAAGGTTCTCATTCAATCTTCAAGTCTCCATCTCTAATCTTCATCAAGTTCATCTCCAGAGCTATGGTATGTGGATTTATTTCATAGGTTCCTTTAACCTATGATACCCAAGATTCCTTTTACTCTAATTTGCATGATATAAAGTTGATTTACACATGCGTCTTATTTATTATGAAATTAACTGTATACTATGATGGGGTTTATAAAATTGTGACTTCTTTACTATGTTTTGGGATATGAATCTAAGATCTAATGTGAGGTTTGATGAAGGTTTTTGATTTATATTGCTTTAGAGTATTACCAAGTATCTATTAATAGTTTTACATTGATTTTTCTAGCATGATAACACTCTTGAATTGCATGGTTTTACACTAGCACTACACATCCTCTAAGTGCTTCATAAAATATCCAATTATGGGTTCTTGAGGAATTGAAGGTCCAATTCATGTCTTATGAGTTGAATGACTATATGATGATGAAATGATGATGAAATGAATGCATGTATATGGTATTCTCTATATAATTTTGGAATGTGACCATGCCCTACTTAGGGGTTATGCGCCGGGTAAGTTGTCAA
>JAOTQJ010080878.1:67251-96313 GCA_025642045.1 Solanum sejunctum
TGTATATGGTATTCTCTATATAATTTTGGAATGTGACCATGCCCTACTTAGGGGTTATGCGCCGGGTAAGTTGTCAACTGTTTTGTACCTTCATAATAATGTTGAGGGGTTGTACTTTGATAACCATATCGGGGGATTTGTACTCGGTCCCCACGGGTGGTAGGGTGCGATGATCCACCAACCAATTGAAGGGGTTTACACCTTAATCACTAAGGGTGATAGGGTGAGACTTCCACCAATATGATAGTGGCCTCTTCTTACATATGTATTATGTTCTGTGTAAGAATGTTTTTAAATAAGCATTAATCATACATGTAATCTTGGTACTATGCTACCTATTAAGAATTATTATGCATTTTTCCTATGATGGTTATCTATTGCTGCATTGCATCCTATATACTTAGTACATTCAAATATACTAAAGCACCATGCAGGAACCAGTGCACCGTTTGATCCTCCTCCTCTTCTATATGGCTAGTACGATTGTCTCTCAAGCTAGTTGGTGAGTCCTCCATTCTGGGGACATTACTTATGATCTCTTGCTACGTATTAATACTATCTTTCTTTAGTTCATGTATTGATTATGAGGGTAAGCCTGGTTATTTGGAATGACCCCATTCTATCTATGTAGTAGAGGTGTTGTTGGACATGTTATATATCTATGCTATGAGCCTTGACTCTCTTGTTTCTTGAGATTATGATATGGAAGTTTGCCCTTAGTCCCAATTCCCTTGTTTATGCTTATCTCTCATTGTTATCTTAATTGCTTCCATGATCAAGGATGTGTAATGATATGCTATAAAGCTTGTTTGGGGTTTCTTTGGGTTCCCCATTTGCCGATCACGTCTAGGCCCAAATCTTAGGTCATAACAAAGATGGTATCAAAGCATTTCGTTGTTAGATCCTCAGAGTCCAATAGACCACGCCGATTAGATTCTTATTCATTGTGTTGTGCACAACAACTATGAGTATGCGAGACGTTTTAGGAAATATTTTCCTTCTTCGTGTTGTAAGTCGTGCTATAGATTTGAAGTAAGAATTTTCCCCCTAATGATTATTTTTTACTATTCTAGATCTTACCTAATACAAGAGGAAGACAAGCCTACACACTTGAGGAGAAACTAGCTAATGGAGAGCTTAAGGACGCTCTTACCTTGCTTGCACAAGTTGTGGCTAATCAAGTCAATCAAGGGGCCCAAGCCCCTTATGCTCCTAAACCAACATCTCAGGTGAGAGACTTCATGGGAATGAATCCTTCAAAATTATATAGGTCAAAGGTGAGTGAGGAACCTCAAGAGTTGATTGATGAGATCTACAAGATTATGTCTATCATAGATGTGAGGCAGGAGGATAAGGCGGAGTTGGCAGCCTACCAGCTCAAATATGGTACAACCAATGGAGGGAAGAGAATGAAGTCAACTATGTGGTGCTTTGGGAGTATTCCAAGGTGGCTTTCCTTGATTGATTCTTCCCCCTTAAACTTAGGGAAGCTAAGTTGGTGGAATTTATAAATTTGAGACAAGGGTCTACGAGTGTGAAGGAGTATGCCCTAAAGTTCACCAACTTTCAAAATATACTCCACATTTGGTGGTCGACTCAAGATCTAGGATGAACAAATTTGTTATGGGTATTTTTGACTTGGTTAGTAAGGTCTGCTGGTCCGCCATGTTGATTAGTGATATGGACTTGTCACGTTTGATGACCTATGCTAAGCAAATGGAAGAGGAGAAATTGAGGAAGAGAAAGGGCCATGATTCCAAGAGGGCAAATTTTGATAGCAAGTTCCAAAGCCGAAGGGGTGGACAGTCCCACCAAGGCTAAGGGTCTTTTCATTCTTCTAATAGGGGATTTGCCAATGACTTCCCAAGAGCCCAAGGAGTTGGTGTGGTGGTTCCTAATGAGTTGTGTCCTAGGTGTGGTAAGGGTCATAAAGACCGATGCTTGAGAGATACTAATACATGTTGTGGCTGCGGATAAATAGGTCACAAAATGGTAGATGCCCTCGAAATCATAACAAGGGCAAGGAGGTTCATCCATAAGGTGCTAATGAGGTTCCTTTGGGGGGAGGTGGCCGACAAGATGGTTCCTTATGGGACAATTGATTTTGTGCTTTGCATACGAGGCAAGGGGTTGTTGAAGTCCCCAATGTTGTTACTGATATGTTGAAAAACCTTGACTTTGATGTGTATTCATTGATTGATCCAGGTGGCACTCTTTCTTTTGTTCCCCCTTTTGTGTCCAAAAAGTTCCATCTTGACCCTGAGTTACTGTGTAAGTTATATGAAGTATCTATTCCTATCGATGCATCTGTTATTGCTAGGAAAGTCTATCAAAATGGTCCCATTTGCATCTTGCATAAAATATTGCCTTGTGCTTTGTTGCGTTAGACATGGTTGAGTTTGATGTTATTCTTGGGATGGATTGGTTGCATACATACTATGCTTCTATTGATTGTATAACCTATAGGGTCAAACTACAATCACCAAATGAGCCCATCTTTCAGTGGGAGAGTCATGATATGGTGGTCAAGGGTAGCATTAAATCCAATAAATTAATCACTAAGGGGTATCTTTATCATCTTATAAGGGTTAGGGATGTGGAGTCTAAGGTTCATCCCATAGTGTCAGTCCTGGTTGTAAATGAGTTCCTTGATGATATTTTCGGTGTGCCTCCAAAAAGAAAATAGACTTTGGTATAGACCTCCTCCCCGATACTCAATCTATTTCGATTCCCCTTACCGTATGGCCCTGGCGGAGTTGAAGGTGTTAAAGAAACAATTGAGGGACTTCTAGGAGAAGGGATTTATTAGGCCTAGCCAATCACCTTGGAGTGCATTGGTGTTATTTATAAAAAACAAGGATGGGTCCCTTAGGATGTGTATTGACTACCGATAACTTAATAAGGTCCCCATCAAAAATAGATATCCTCTTCTGAGAATTGATGATTTGTTAGACCAATTGCAAGGGTCTAGACATTTCTCTAAATTTATCTTCAGTCCGGGTATCATCAAGTGAAGGTGAGAGAGTGTAATATTCCTAAAATGACCTTTCTAACTAGGTATGGGTATTATCAGTTTATTGTGATGTCTTTTGGGTTGACCAATACACCAACCATCTTCATGGACCTTATGAATAGGGTTTTCAAACCCTACCTTAATTCCTTTGTTAGGGTATTCATTGATGATATTTTGATTTGTTCTCATGGTGAGGAGGAGCATAGGTCTCTTGTGAGGATTGTGTTGTAAAGATTAAGGGAGGAGAAATTGTATGCTAAATATGAAAAGTATGAATTTTAATTGAAGGAGGTTTCCTTCCTAGGATATATAGTGTCGGGGGATAATATCAAGGTGGATCCAAAGAAGACCGATGTGATTAGAAATTATCCTAGAATATTGACCCTATCAGATATTAGGAGTTTCTTAAGCCAAGCGGGTTACTATCAGAGATTCGTGAATGAGTTCTCTTCTATTGCTTCTCCTATGACAAAATTGACTCAAAAGAAGTCCAAGTTTGTGTGGACTAATGACTATGAGAAGAGCTTTAAAACCTCGAAAGATAAGCTTTTGTCCGCTCCTATATTACCAATACCAGATAGGCTAGAGGTGTTCGTTGTGTATTTGATGCTTCTAGAGTTGGGTTAGGCTGTGTTCTAATGGAAAATGGTAAAGTAATAGCCTATGCTTCTAGGCAACTGAAGGTTCATGAAAAGAACTACCCTACTCAATCTTGAACTAGCCGCCATGGTGGTTGTATTAAAGATTTGGCTTCATTACTTATATAGGGTGCATGTTAATGTGTTCACCGATCATAAGTGCCTCCAATATATCTTCACTTAAAAAGATCATAAGTTGAGGCAAAGAATGTGGCAAGAACTTCTTACAAGTAATGATATGAGTGTGCATTATCATCCTAGTAATGATAATATGGTGGCGGA
Organism: Solanum sejunctum; assembly: GCA_025642045.1. NCBI lineage: Eukaryota > Viridiplantae > Streptophyta > Magnoliopsida > Solanales > Solanaceae > Solanum > Solanum sejunctum. Next base: position 71,185 of record JAOTQJ010080878.1, read on the forward strand.
TGCCTTGAGTAGGGTGCATATAGGTAGCCTAGCTCATGTTGATGGTGGTGATAAGGAGATAGTTAGGCAAGTGCATCGGTTAGCTAGATTAGGGGTTGGATAGATGTGGTTGGTGATGGTGATGTTGTTATTGTGGATAGTTCAGAGTCCTTATTGGTTGATTAGGTAATAGCAAAACAAGATCTTAATCCCTTCTTATTAGAGTTGAAGGCCTTGGTGAAAGAGGGCAAGGTGGAGGTTTTCTCCCAAGGGGGAGATGGTGCCCTTAGTTACCAAGGTAGGTTGTATGTACCTTGTGTTGATGGCTTGATAGAAAAGATCCGTAATTAGGCCCATACTTCTTCTTATTCTATCCACCCCGGTTCTACCAAAATGTATAGAGATTTGAGGGATGTGTATTGGTGTGGAGGCATGAAGAGTGATATTGCCAAATTCATTTTTGATTGTCATAGTTGTCAACAAGTCAAGGCCAAACATCAAAGTCCAGATGTCCAAGCCAAAATAACTAACCAAACACTTGAGGATATGCTAATCTTAAAGGTAGTTGGGATGAACATCTCTCATTGATTGAGTTTGCCTACAATAATAGCTACCATTCTAGCATCGGTATTGCTCCTTTTGAAGCTCTCTATGGTAGGCATTGTAGATCCTCGGTGGGGTGTTTTGAAGCTGTTGAGAAGGTTAGGATGATTAGAGAAAGGTTGAAGATAATCCAAAGTCATCAAAAGTCTTTTACCGATGTGAGGAGATGGGAGCTCGAATTCAAAGTTGATGATTGGGTATACTTGAAGGTATCACACAAAAAGGGTGTGATATGATTTGGTAAGAAGTGCAAGTTGAACCCAAGATATGTAGGACCTTATAGGGTGATGATAAGGGTTGGCAAGGTAGCTTATGAGTTGGAATTGCCTAGTGAAATGGATTTGGTTCATCCGATGTTTTATGTGTTTATGTTGAGGAAATATATGGGTGATCCAAATGTTATTGTTCCCCTTGATGTTGTGGGGGTAGTTAAAGACAACTTGACTTATGAAGAGGTTTCGATTCAGATTTTTGATATGCAAGTGAAGAGATTGAGGAACAAGGATTTGGCTTTCGTTAAGGTCCTTTTTGGAGGAATCAACAAGTTGAAAGTGCTACTTGGGAGGCCAAAGCAGACATGCAAAAGTGATACCCTTATCTTTTCCACTCCATTCAAGCCTAAGGTATTGATCTAAATCATCTATGTAATTTCAAGTCTATGTTCAGCCCATTACATATGCATACATTCATTTTTAAATTGACAAGTTCATGATGATTTTACACTTTGACAAGTGCATTGTTGTATCCTTATGTGGGCTGAAATTTTCATGTTTGTATCTTTTCTTTGACATTCAGGGACCAAGAAGAGATATTGTAACGACCCCAAAAGTACCCAAAAATGTGCCTCGAAAGTGGCCACAATCATAATTTCCATACATCTCAAAATATGTACATGATATCGAAAATCTAACTTCATATTCTTGTTGAGGGGGTCAAATTGAGTGGGAAAATAGTTCTAACCCCAATTTAAGAGCAACCATATCAAAATTTAGAAATCACAAAATATGATTTCTAGAGAGGTTTTCGTGCTCAAAGCACGACGCGCCAAGGGCGCGCCTCTGTATAAGTTTTTGTCCAATTTTTCCTTTGGTCCAAGACTTTCATGTCTTTGGCCTAAGTGTTTCTGAGGGTGAAAATACCTATACTTTGCAATTTTCACCCTCATAACATGTTAAACATTTTCCTATACTCATTCAAACACTTAGCCAAATATTTTTCTCCTAAACTCAAGTCTCAAAACTCACCCCGATTTCAAAGTTCTCATTCAAGTTTCAAGTATCGATCTCTAATCTTTATCAAATTCATCTCCAAAGATAAGGTATGTGGGTTTTCTTTCATAGGTTCCTTTCACCCATGATACCCAAACTTCCTTCTACTATAATTTGCATGATTTAAAGTTTATTTACTCATGTGTCTTATTTATTATGAAATTCACTATATATTATATTGGGATTTATGAAATTGTGACTGTTTTACAATGTTTTTGGCTATGAATCTAAGACTAGTGTGAGATTTGATGAAGAGTTTTGATGTATATTGCTTGAAGGTGTTGCCAAGTATCTATTAATGGTTTTATGTTTAATTTTTTAGCACGATAACACTCTTGAAATTGCATGGTTTACACTAGCACTACACCCTCTAAGTGTTTGATAAAATATGCGATTATGGGTTCTTAAGGAATTAAAGGTCCAATGCATATCTTATGAGTTGAATAACTATATGATGGTTAAATGTTGATGAAATGGATATATGTTTATGGTATTATCCATATAGTGTTGGAATGTTACCATTCCCTACTCGAGGGTTGTGCATCGGTTAATCATGTCAAGGGGTTCATACCTTGATAACCATGTCAAGGGTGTTGTACTCCGGTCACAATTGGTGGTAGGGTGCAACGATCTACCAACCAATTCAAGGGGTTTGTACCTTGATCACCAAGGGTGGAAGGGCGTAATGATCTACCAATATGATAGTGGTCTCTTCTTACACTACTCTATGTAAGTATGTTTTACATAGGCATTGCTCATACATGCCATCTTGCTACTATGCTACCTATTGAGAATTATTATGCATTTTGTCTATGATGCCTATCTATTGTTGCGCTACACCCTACATACTTAGTACACTCAAACGTACTAATGCATACTCTATGCCTACATGATGTCGCCATGTAGGAACCGGTGCACCGCTTGATCCTCCTCCTCCTCCATGTGGCTAGTACGATTGTCTCTCGATCTAGTTAGTGAGTCCTCCATTCCAGGGATGTTACATATGATCTTTTGCTATGTATTAAGACTATCTTTCTTTTTCATGTATTGACTATGAGGGTGAGCCGGATTGTTTATTGTTGCCTCCTCTCTTATCTATGTAGTAAAAGTGTTGTTGGAAATGTTATGTATCTATGCTATGAGCCTTGACTCTCTTGTTTCTTAAGATTATGATATGGTAGTTTACCCTTACTCCCAATATCTTATTTATGCTTATCGCTCATTGTCATTTTAATTGCTTTTGCGATCCAGGATTTGTAATGATATGCTGTGAGGCTTGTTTAGGGTTCCTTCGTGTTCCCCATTCACCGATCATGTCTAGGCCCTAGGCTTGGGTCGTGACACTGGGTATGCTAAATATATGAAGGATTTGGTGATCAAAAAGAGCACGGTGAGACAAGAGCTCCAATATTGTAGTGACATTATGGCCAAATCTTTTGTCCAACAAAGGGAGGATCCTAGTGCATTTACCCACCCTTGTAACATCTGCGATGTTGAGTTTGCAAGAGCATTGTGTGATTTGGGCACAAGTGTAAATTTTGATGTCTCTTGTTGTGTTTAAAAAGCTTAGTTTGGTTCACCTACACCAACAAGAATGAGGTTATTAATGTCATATAAAACTATCAAGAAGCCAGAGGGAATCCTCTATGATGTACTAGTCAAAGTGGATAAGTTCATATTCCCGACGAATTTTATGATACTTGATTGTGAGGTCGACTTTGAGGTCCCTATTATTCTAAAAATACTATTTTTTGCCACTGGGAGAGCCTTGGTGGATATGGATTTGGGTCAAGTCAGGTTTACGGTAAATGATTCAAAAGTGGTTATTTACATTTGCCAGTCTATGAAGCATCCTGATGAACTCAAAAGTGAAGTGGGGGTTGTTGAGGAATTTTGGTGACTGAAGATGACTAAGTCGTGTCATGACATTAAATTAGACACTAGTTGGGACATAACCCAAGAGATTTTAATGCTTTGTTTGTTTTGGCTTTATTGGTAATTTGTGAATTCTTAGGTACTATTGTTATTGAGTTTTGATTGTTGACTTTAGTCATTGAATTGGTTGTATGTTGGTATAATGGAGTATTTAGAAAAATTGTGCAGGTTTTGAACAAATTTGAAATATTATTAGAAAATTGCATTTCAAGCACTCTCTACGAACAAGCTTATGAACTGTAGTACACCATATGACTCGTGGTCATGCCTCAAAGAGATTAACAATGATCATTTAAAGTTGGCACTCACACTACAAGCAAACTTTATGACTTATAGTACAAGGTACGAGTCATAAATGGGTTTGTAGTGCCCAGGTATAATTTCAATTTTTTTTTAATTATTGAGTTGCCTATGAGACCAAGACCTACGGGCCGTAGTCATAGCTATGACCCGTAGTCGAGGTCTTGTAGACTCGAAAGAGTTAAAATTTTAAAAATTACCTAGTACCTTTATAGGGGGAGTCAAAATCATTTTGACCCTAAATCTTTAACCCTAATCTTAAAATTATCCCTTAATCCTTCCCTACTCCCTTTAAAACGCCCCAAAAATGTCCAAAAATGTGCCTCGAAAATACCCACAATTGTAATTTCTATATATCTCAAAATTCATGCGTGATATCAAAAATCTAACTTCATATTCTTGATATGGGGGTAAAATTTTGTGGAAGATGGATTTAACCCTGATTTTACAAGACTTGTGAAATTTTATTTTTGCCAACTTTGCAATTTTCAGTGTGCATCAGGGTTTGCTCTGCGACTGGTCTAGTGTTGTGACTTTCTTATTTTTGCTGTTTTAGCCTAAGGCATTGGGATTCCATGCCCTTTTATGCGTAAAAATACATATCCTTAGCCATTTTTCAACTCTATATCACTCAAAACATTCTCAAAAACCACTTTAACAGTTAATCAAATATTTCATCCAAATTCATATGTCCCAACCTTAACTCTGGACCTCAAGAACTTCATTCAACCTTCAAGTTCTCATCTAAGTCCACGTCAAGGAAATACCCAAATAGGTATATAAGTTTCAACAATTAGGTCCTTTCACCCATGGTGCCCAACCTTCCTTTTCTATGAAATTTGCAAGTTTCCAACTTGTGTTACTTACGAGATCACTTATTATAGATTATGATTACATATTATGTTGGGGGTTTATCAAATGTTGATTGAAATCACATGTCTACCTATTTTAAGAATGTACTATGAGATGTTTTGTCTATTGTGACAATGCATGGTTTGAGATATGAAACTATAATCTATTATGAGGTTTGATAAGGGATTTTAAGCTATCTTGCATGATACTCTTACTATTTTTTGTGGGTTAATTCACATTGAGTTTCCTCACATCATTTCACTCTTAAATTTCTTGATTTTGAACTAGCATTACACACACGCCAAGTGTTTGATAAAATGTCTTGACAAGAATTCTTAGGTTATTTATAGTCTATGATATAGTTCATAAGCTAAGTGACTCTTTGATAACAAAGGATTGTATGTATGTATTGAATTCATGAAAAGTATCTATAGTGTTGCAAGATGACCACACCTTGTTAAGAGGGTGATATGCCTTAACCACTTTGATGGGGGGTGCTTTGCCGATCTACCATGTTGAGGGGTATATACCTCAACCACATTGATGGGGGTGCTATGCCCATCTACCACGTTGAGGGCTATATACCTTGACCTTTTTCATGGGGGTGCTATGCCTATCTACTATGTTGAGGGGTATATACCTTGGCCACTTTGATGCGAGGTGCTATGCCCATCTACTATATTGAGGGGTATATACCTTGACCACTATGATGGGGGGTGACATGCCCATCTACCAATTGAGAGGTAGATACCTCAATCACCTTCAAAGGGTGATATGCCTTGGATTCCAAGTACTAGTCTGCTTGGTCTATGATGATGGACTCTCCCTACACATGTAATCTACATTCTTAAATTATATGTTTTACAAGCATGTTTTACTTTAAGCATTGATCAGCATGCCATGTTATTATTATACCCATCCCTTGCTTAAGACTATGCATTTTGACTATGTTGCCTATCTCTTGTTGCATTGTATCCTACATCTTAAAACATTGAAACATGTTGACACATACTCTATGCCAGCATGATGTTACCATGTAGGAACCAGAGCTCCTCATGATCATCCTCCACGTGGCTAGTTTTGGCTTCTTGAAGATAAGATTTTGGTGAGTCCTCAAGTTCGAGGAAACTAGCTATGCTACTTTTGATTTAGTCATCTCTTTATGTTGACCATTTGATACTATGAGGGTGAGCCTTGAAAGTATCTTAGCCGCTACTCGAATCTATGAGTAGAGGTATTGTTGGAAGAAATGATGTACTTATACTATGATCGTTGACCCTTCTATGTTTTATGATATTAATGCCTTCTCTTACTCCCAATTTCCCTTTTTATTATCTCTTATTGTTGTTTACTTTGCTTCCTCGACCGAGGATGTGTGGTTGTTATGCTAAGAGGCTTATTTGGGTCTCTTTGGGTTCCCATTTTTCGTGTCATGTCTAGGACCTAGACTTGGGTCATGACAACCTGATCAATTTTTCCAACCACCTAATCACTGTTCTAGCAAGTATCACTGGCTACTAGGGTTTTTTTCCTTTTTCTTCTCATTTTGATCATCATAGTTCATCATTCACTCTGATATGTTTCTTGGCCTATTTTTAATAATCAAAAGTGGATTTGCTTGAATTGTATGAATGAATATGGGATTGAATTATAGACCAAGGCAATGTATTTATGGGATTTGATGAAATTTGAAAGAGAATTAGGGTTTTAATCCGTATGAAGGATGTATTATTTTGATTGAATGACTTGCCCTTATTGCTATGCTTGATATCATGCTATGTTGGTGACTGTTAATCAATTGAATAATCCCAGTTGGAAATTGTGTATTCCTTTGCAAATCTGCCATAACATGATGTTTTTTGGTTGTGGTGATGTTGATAAAATTTGTGGGTTGAAAAATTCTTGGCATACTTGTGAATCAATTTACTAAATTGTTATGTATGCACTTGAATGTTGTTGTTGGATATTTTTGGGAATGATGTCATGAGTTTATTCTTGAATGTATTGGGGGAAATGGTAGTTGTCTATGTATTGATTGATATGATTTTGGTTATAGGGTAGATTTTTTATTGGAATATCATGATAAGGGTACGGGTTTTTTGTGTTCAAATTTTCAATGATGAAAACTATCTTCAATACTGTTTGATTCTAGTTGGAATAGTGTTTAAAGTTTCTTGTGGTGAAATGAGAGATACTTTAGGTACCTATTATTCCATGCTATAACAGTCTCCTACGACTTATAGAAGGGTTTACGAGTCATAGCTGCCTCTCGTAGGGAATAACAGTGACCTAAGGACCATGGACACTTACCATATGAGACCCACCTATGGGTCATAGTCCCTTCTACAAACCATAGTGGGGTCTCATGGACCTAAGCTTGTGTGAAATTTTATAAACTAAAACCTTGTAAGAGACCTGTTTATGATGTGTAGTCAAAGCTACGAGTCGTAACTACATATTGCACCTAGTTTTAGTTTTCAAAATTGTTATCCACCTATGGACTACAAGGCGACAGTACGGCTCGTAGTCTCCACCATGAGTCATACAAGGGCTTCTAATACATTATTGATTTTCCTTTGTTTTTGTTTTGTTTTGTTGAATGATTTAAGACTGATCAGGGTTTGTTCACGCTTATTTACAGGTAGTATGGCCCTTCAGACAAAATGTATAGCAAAATGGGCTATTAATACAAGACTTATCGATGAGGAATCTATAAATGAACATTCAGGTGGATTGAATGTGATCCAAAATGTCCTGATTGACCCTGAGACACAGGTGCATCAGACTAGGGCAGCTGTTGCACGATATGCCTAGATCCAAATGCAAAATGTTTGTTCATCCTAGTCTAATGAGGAGTGATATGGTAATGGTCCGAGGGGAGTTCAATGCAAATGACTCCTTCTGGTTTGGAGTCTAATTTAGACGAGGCACCTCAGGAGAGAGGAGATGTAGAGGCCTCTATCATCTCATATATTTATCCTATAGATCTATAGTATCATAGATAGGATGTAAAAGGTATGAAGAAGATTTCTGATGATGGGTTAGAGCTAAAGCGGCAGGGTAAACCAGTTCAATCATTCTACAAGAACCTCGGTTGGTGGATACAGTGTTGAGCCATGTCCCAACACTAGAGGATGAGATAAGATAACATAGGCTCAGATAGTTGATGGAAAATCTGGGCAAATACTCCTGCTCATAGTGCGGGAATTTTATGTAGCTCATGAGACAAACATCTTACAAGACCTTTCTAAGGGGAAGAAGGCTCTCAATCAGCCTACATTAATAGAGGTATTGGTTATATGTAGGCAAGTCAACATCTCAGAGGAGATGCTCCACCGTATATAATTTGGTCTTACATATAGAGCACCAGAGTCTGCAGCTGAGTTTAATCGGTGGATTAGGCAGATAGATAGGTTGTTATTTCTCAGAGTGTGGACCAGCAGATAGAGCTCTTGAGATGGGTTGCTAGCCAAATAGTTGAGCATGGTCCAGAGCCTACATAGGTCATGAAACATTTAGAGTTAATCATGAAGTTTTCCCTTTCCTTTCCCGCCAAGTTTTGGTAGGCTATTATCACATCTGACCCACTTTCATAGAAAATTATATTACATTAGAGTGATTTATTGTGTTAGCCAGCATTCTAGCTGACTATGAGATTTATTGGGCATGACTCATAGCACAACAAATACATGAGTCGATGCTTAGAAGGTCCATGCGCATGCAATTCCTGGTGTTGATCCATAGGCTATCTATGGAGGAAAAGGTGGAGGTATCACTTCACATGGATCAAATGCTTGTGGCCCTCTTTACTATTGATCCTAACCTAATCAAGGTTGATGAGAACCCAGTGGCTTTTCAACGGGCACAGCCTCCCATGCCCATCACATTTATGCTAGATCCACTTCTTGAGGGTTCAATAGCTACACCATCTTCTACTATTACTGATGAGAGACCAAAGTATCCTGCGGCAGTTAACATTAATATTGGTCTCACTACAGCTGCACCCATACTAGAGCCAACTACATCTTAGGTTCCTTTTGGAAATATTGTGTCTGGTATTGCTTTTCAGGATATGGTGCGGAGATTATCATAGGGTGATGCTCAGCTGGCTCAGCTTATGTGGCATATCAAGACATCGGTTCGACAGATAATTGTAGAGTTGGAGGATTGATGTAAGGATTCACTATGTCTATTTTTAATCAGCGTATCTCTATGGTGGATGCCCAAGTCGATGCCTTCGAGGAGAGAGTGCAGAAGAGACTTGCGGAGGCCTGACCTGCAAACCTTTCAACATTTCGTCAGAGTTGACGAAGTTCAAGGATGACTTGATCACATCATTAGAGGCTCTGATCACAGTTCCTGAGTCTACACCAATAAATGAGCAACTAATGTTTGTGGAGGATCAGCCACCACGTGCTCCAAGAAAGAGATCTATGGAGGATGCTGATACAAAAAAAGGGCACGAGTGACAGAAGCCCTTCGAGGGTGATGAGGATCTGGATGAGGAGATAATTGGGTTTGTCATGAGGACATTGAGAGAAGACGAGGAGCTAAGGGGAGCCCAGGAGCTTGACCGAGTGTAAGGCATTGGCTCATCTAGCATTAGGTTGTCATGAGGACATTGAGAGAAGACTAGGAGCTAAGGGGAGCCCAGGAGCTTGACCGAGTGTAAGGCATTGACTCATCTAGCATGGCTACAACGCAGACTACCCCATAGGAGGGAGATGCTCATAGACATTCAGAGACTAGTGCTTAGGCACTATTTGATGTTTAATTATTGACCTTTGTTCTTAGTTTGTTTTTGCCTTGTACATTGAGGAAAAAGTACTTTATTTGTAGTAGGGTATGGGTTGCTATGGACTCGAGTGAAGTCTAAGTAGCTTTTAGTCCATAGCTATCCCAATTTTTGATCTCGAGGTTTTCTTACATATGTTTTTTCACTACATGGATATTTTATTTTCTGTTGAACTGGCATATTTTAGATGTTATAGATAATTTTTGTAGTATATAGTAATTAAACTTTTGGCATGTCCATTGTTTTGATGGTTTATGAAAACTTTTGGAAAAATTGGTACCCTTGAAAATTTTTTTTTATTAGTAGTTATTTTATGATCATGCATGTTTGAATGGTTTGGCAATGTTTGTTATAATTAATTAAAGGCAAGTTGATGCTTGAAGCATAATCTGTGAGTCTTTGTTGGCTATGTATGCAATGCCATGTGTGTGTTAGCTAATTTTGTTGTATTAATGCATTGTGTACTGATTAAGAACTTACCTTGTTACCTTAAGTTGGATTGGACATTGTTGGATTAGGAAGGGATCTTAGGCCCTTGTTCTTTGATTTAGTCTACTTTTCCCTAAATAACGAACCAAATGAAAGAGTTTATCCCTTGTTCCAAAGTTTGATCCTTACATGTACCCTTTACTTTCTTAACACTTAGCTAGCCTAACCTTATCTAGTAAAATACCTTGATCTTGGCCCTGGTCTATACTTGACCATTGTGAACCTTGACTGAGACAAAATCCTAAGTTGAGGGTGACTACTAAAAGTGGCCCTGGTTTGGGGATTGGATATTGTGTACTTCACCTCAGGCTAAAAGCCTAAGTTGAGGGTGGCCTATATTGTGGTATAATAGCAAAAATGAGGTGGTGAGTTGGAAATAAAAGAAAGAGTAGATAGTCATGTACCGGGTAACAAAGAAAAGAGAAAAAGATGCCTTAGAAATAGTAAAAAAGCAACATAAATTTGAAAATAAGGCACAAGCTGAAAAACGAAGAGAAACACCCGAAAAAGCTTGAAAATAGAGAAAAAGGGAGAATAAGTTGAGAATAATTGAGTTGGTAAGCTAAAAGTGTTGAAAAGTGTGATTAAAGGTTAGCCCTTAGTCACTAATTATCCAAAATGCCACACCAAAGCCTCATGAGCCTACATTACAAGCCTATAAAGTCCTAAAGTGATCCTAATCCAATTAGTCAACAGTCTGAGTTATGAGTATATGGTCAAGGCTATGGTATTGGTTATCATCCATGAATCTCATTTGTGAGAGTGAGTATGCTTGCATAGTCCCATGAGAAACGTTTGAAATCATATTGAGTGTTTAAAAAGGACTTCTTTTCTGTAAGGGCATTTGCATTACATGGTTAGCATTTGACTTGTTCTGTGAATGTGGATTGTTAAGACTCCTTAACTTGTCATAGTTGGATTTCAAATATGTCAATATGCAGTGGTTTGCTTAGTAGCTACATGATCATGTTTTGAAAAAGCTATTATGGGTACCTGAGCTATGGATTGATTGCTATGTATTTCTTTATTATCTAACTAGATTAAGTCATTGCTTGAGGAAAAGCAACTATTCTAAGTTAAGGGCGTTGATGTGCTACCAAAATACAACATATTTAATGCCTAAAACATAAGAATTTGTATGTTCTGAATGCAAATTTTTATGGTTTTTATGTGTTTTTGTGTTTATTTTTGCAGAAAATATAGGTTGTCTTGATTTTGGGAAAAGTCACAAATTTTGTTAATTTTGAAGAACAATGAGCCTCACTACTAGTCGTAGCCCAAGCTGTGAGTCATAGGGACTGCTCATAGTAATTAACAATGTTAAAAAGAAAATTTGAGAATTTGAAGTTCAATCATAAGAGCTCAAGGTACGAGTCATAGTCCTCTACGACTCATAGAAGGGGGCCTAGTAGCAATTAAAAGTATTGATTAAAATTGGACCAAGAAATGCAAGAGTGGACTACGAAAAGGCACTACAAGTCATAGACAAGTCTACAACTCGTAGTGGTGGATTGTAGCAATGAACTCCAAAATGCCAAGTGCTGACCACTAAAGCATGGTTACGACTCATAGGTCACCTAGGAGTCATAGCTACGAGCCTTAGCAGACGCCGACCAGATTTTCTAATTATTTTAAGGACCTTGTTGAAAATAGTATAAATAATATAAGTTAGGGTTTTAGTAGGAGTTTGGAGATCTTTTCATTATTCTTATACTTATTGTTCATATCCCTGTAGTATGTAGAGAGGGTTTTAGAGAGAATGTTTAGAGTTTTACTTTGAGACTCAAATTTGGAGATTTAGATTCACTTGTAAATTAATCTGATCATTCAAGCTTGTGATTGTAATTTCAAAAGGGTTTCATTGCTTTTCAATTTGCTTGGGTAAGAAATCTTCTATGTCTTCTTATTTCATTGTTGATTTGTGTGCCCAAGTTATGAGTGACAACCCATAACTTGGGGTTATAGGATCCATGAGTAGCTAGCTTAATAACTTGGATTATTTGCACCTATTGAGTTTGTATTTTCATGTATTATTCTTTTTCCTTCATTTTGCTTGTTGTTTAATGGCGGCCAACATTAAACCCCACATAGTGTCATGATCCCAATCAAGGTAGTGATGAATAGGAAAAGGAAATGGGTAACAGAATTCGGTTTATGTGTTCTCATCTAATCAACCAAACCCTACCAAGGAGAGGTTGATTGGAACAATAGATAATGATTAGTTGTCATACTATGGTAGCCGGCAAATCGCTATAGTGAAATTCGACCTTCATCTTTGCCAAAGGGTTGGAAGAACTTTAGTTACCATCCTGCATGCAATGTCCTAAGTTAGGTTTTGTTATCCCAGGTGTTGAATTACTAAATCATGGGGAACATAACTTTCCAAGTTGCTCTCCAATTTGCTTGTCTCTATGTTTTATGAGTATCATTTTATTTACTACCAATCATTACAACCCCCCCTTCTTGAGAATAGAGTTATTTGATGCTTGAATTTATTGTTGGTGAATCAATGCGGCAAAGTCATGTATTCCCTTAGAATTTGAACCTAACCTATGGTTAGGTTTTATATTTGACAATGATCATTTTATCCTCAAGGTGAGAGGTATTGTTTGAGTGTAATCAATCGGTCAGATGGTTCAAAGGTGGCAAGATGTCCTTTATTTGACAAAATTTGGTTGTTGATGTCATGGACAAGGAAAAGGATATAATGAAAAGGCTGAAGGCTACCCAAACCTTTCAAAAGTCATATTCAGATTTTAGGAGGGAACATAAATTTGATGAAGCTGAGTGGATGTACTTGAAGGTTTCACCTATGAAAGTTGTAATGCATTTTCGCAAAAAGGGTAAATTAAGTACTAGATATGTGGCACCTTATGAGATTGTGAAAAAGATTGGGAAGGTGTCTTGCGAGCTATATTTGTCCGTGGAGGTTTATTGGGTGTTTCATGTGTTGATGTTGAGAAAATTCATGGGTGATCTTAACTCTATTGTTCCATTGAACGGTGTAACTATTGAGGAAAATTTGACCTATAAAGAAGTATTGGTTGATATTTTAGACCGGCAATTGAAAAGTTAATAAGTAAGGAAGTTGCACCCGCGAAAGTGCTATGGAGGAACCAACAAGTTGAGAGTGCTACTTGGGTAGCTAAGGCGAATATTATGAAATGGTATCCTCACTTCTTTTCTTCTATTCATGCCTAAGGTACCAAAATATGATCAATTCCTCCAAATTCTCATGAAAATGTGTTTTCTTGTCATATTGTATGCATGCTTGATCATAAGACTATTTTGGAATGATGTGTGATGTATAAGTTTGACGATTTTTTGAAATTGATGTTTATGTTGAATTTTTGCATTCATGATGGGTTGATGTTATGTTCTACTCTACTCAAGCTTTCTTATATCAAGGACGAATGACCCCAATGGAGAAATATTGTAATACCCCAATATTGGAAATCTAGGAAAATGGGAATGTTGCAAAAATTGTTCTTGACCTTGACAAATTATATGAGCCAATTTATGACTTGTGGATCAAACTACAGGCCATACATAGGATTCATGGTATCCAAAAGTTGGAAAAGACTTTTCCCACTAGATGTGATTTATGAAGGATAGTATGAGTCATACTTGGGATACTGCTCGTAGGCTGAGTCATGGATATGACCTTGAGATGGAAAATTTTCTAACTCTAGGAGACTTCTAAGAATGGGATCTGCAGTCTACAAATAGAACCATGACCTCTACTATTGCCTCGTGGTTAAAAGTATTAAATTCTAGTAGCTAACTTTTTATGACATGTATTATACGAGGGCCAAGTACCACCCATACTTTATTCTATGGCCCATAAATAGTGGCTCGTAGATGGGTCTAACAATTTTTAACTAAAGGGCTTTTTAGTCATTTCTGATCTGTTTAACACCTAAACTATGTTAGTTTGACATTCCTAACTAACTTAATTGACTCAAACCCTACAATCTATCCCTAATTCATTCTAAATCATTCTCTCAAAATCCTCTCCCAGATTCTCAAATTTTCTCTCAATAAGCAAGGACACCAGTGGAGCTAGAATTTGGAGCTTTTGCTAAGGATTTCAAGGTCTATTCATCTCAGTTTCTTTGGATTCTCACTTAAGCTATGTAGAGCTCCATTCATGGATTCGATTCCTCCATAGAGCACAACTTGAATCTCCCTTTTTCTAAAGTTCAGGCACGATTCCTTATGGGTTTTCATGATGACATTCCAAACAATTGGAAATATTACTTGATTATTATGCTTAAATATGCATGAATCATGAAGAGTTATATGATTTCCATGATTTTCAAGTGAATGCAAGTCATTTCAAGTTATAAAGATTAGAGCTTGTTGAATTGATGTGGGTTTCTTTACTAATGATCCAAATTGATTTTAATTTCACAATTCATACATGATTTTTGTCGAATTTCATAATTTTAGCTCAATTGTTCATGAACCCACACATGGACCTAATATTCTATAATAAATGTATTATTTTTATGAATATGATTCTAAGTATGAAAGTATATTTTTAATGGTGATGACGATGACATGAAGTTAAGGGTGATTTAAGATGCTAAATGTCAATGAAATGATGATAAGATAAGGAGTATACCCACACTAAATGCAAAGTTATGCAGATGGACTATTTCTATGATATGAGATGTTTACATAAAGTTATGACTCCTATTTTGCAAGATATGAAAGTATGATTTTGATAAAGTATGAATTATGTTGACATCTCTGTATATGTATGATTATGTATTTTGTGCGATTTGACTTAGCACCGAATGGGCTTATGTGAGGGGGACTGTCCCCAAAGGACCTTACATAAAACCTAAAGTATCATAACTACATGCCACTGTAGGTATATGCTTATGTGGCTATAAGGTTAGCTACTAGATCCATATATTATTATGTTCATGTGATACTCATTGTTCTAATGTTAAGACTAAAGGGTGGGATCTTATGTTCGTGTGACACTCGTCGTGCTAGGTTTAATCCTAAAAGGTGTTGATGTGCTGTCAAAATACAACACATTTGTTATCTAAAATAAAGGATTTTGTGAGTTCTTAAAGTGAATTTTTAGTGTTTTGATGTGTTTTTGTTTAACATCTTGCAGAAAAGTTACGTTGACATGATTTTGAAGAAAAGTTATAGATTTTGCTGAAGCATAGGCCATATGAGCCCACCTATAAGTGATAGTTCACAATACCAGTCGTAGCTTATGTCATAGCAGTAATCAGAGACCAAAAATTAGAAATCTACCAAGTACGGTCACTCCTACGAGCCTAGCCCACGAGTTGAAAGACGCTCTACGACTCGTATAGTGGACTGGTAGTGAAAATTAGAGAGCCAAAATGTTGGACCAAAAACTGAATACCAAGACAACAATATTAACATGTGAGTCATAGCCTAACCAATGACTCATACCTATAGGTCATACCAATTAGGTCCAAGTGCCAAGATCATGATATGAGACCCCGACTATGACTCGTAGGCCATCCTATGAGTCATAACTATGAAATTTAATAGATGCCAACTGTCTTTCTTCCATAAATTTTAGAGTTTTTTGTACACACTATAAATTGTTTGTTATATTATTTTGAGAGAGTTCGACCAGAGACATTACTCAAGGATATTTTTTGAAGCTTTTCTTACGTTTTAGAGTAGATTATTTCTTCTTTCTTGAAAGACATTTTGGGAAATTGCAAACCTTTCATTGTATGACTGTGGATCAATCAAACTTGTGGGTTTGCAACTTGCGGTGTTTATTTCCTTCATTATTATTTGTGAAACTCTCAACTATGTCTCTTATTTGTATGTTTGTGTGTTTTGATTTAGCCATGAGTAGCTAAGCACCCACAACTAGGGGTTGTGGGAACCATGGGTAGTTGACTTGAAATGACCTAGGTTTTGTACATATTTATGATTAGGGTTTTACATGTATCATTTATTTCCCTTCATGATTAATGTTGTTTGGTGGTGGCTAACACTAAACCCTGTCTACTATTATGATCCAGACCAAGGTAGTGATGAATAGAAAAAGGAAAATAGATGACAGGATTCGATTGATGTTTTCACATCTAATAAACTAAACCTGACCAAGGGGAGGTTGACTAGGACAATAGATAATGGTTAGTTGGCACGCTATGGTAGCCGACCAAGCGCCATAGTGAAATTCAACCTTCACCTTTACAAGAGGGATAGAATAACCTAAGTTACCATCCTGCATGCAATTCACTAATCATAGTTAAGTTATCTAGGGTAATTGAGTCAACAAACTATTGGGAACACAATTCCCAAGTTGTTCCCAAAATTGAGCACTTTCATAATTTGATTAGCATTTATTTTATGTTGTTTATGAATCATAAACCCTCCTCTTTTTAGGGATTATAGTTATAGATAGTAGGAATGATTAGTAGTGAAATCCTATAGCTAAGAACTGTATTACCTATGGATTCGACCCTAACCTTAGTTAGGTTAATTACTGATAGCGATCAGTTTCTTATTGGAGCGTAACCATCATCAATCAAAAATTATGTCATCGTTGCTCGAGAATACGGCTAGGTTTGATTTGATTTCACTATTTCTAGTGTTAGTTTCTAGAGTCTCTTGTACTTTACTTTTGTTTTGTTTTTGTTGTTTGATTTCTTTTGCAGGGTATACTACGTTGTATGCCCAACACAGAGCCAGGGCAATCCCTTAGCTCCCTTAAATTTCGAGATCCATAAACTACCAAGAAGGATGACTCAAGTGAATGAGGACATTGTGGTTGAGGAGGATATGCATGTGAATAAGGAAGACTTAAAGAGAGAAGAGAATCTACCATCAAGGGTTAACTGGCCATAGTTTAGAGACTTTAATCCAAATGCTTACGGTAGGACTTAGTATTGACTAAACCCCATGTCAATAGATGCTACGAGTTCGATAGTACTGTCCTCTCTACCGACAAATGCTAAGTTTGCAAGATCAAGTGTATTGCTCCAGATGCTCTAAAATCATGGCCTATTCATCAAGTTATCATTAGAGGATCCCCACCATCATCTCAAAAATGTCATCTTCATGTGCAAGAGTGTCATGGTGACACAAAATATTTCTATTGACGCTATTGGATTGAGGTTGTTCCTATTGTCATTGACTGGCAATGCAGCAATATAATTGTCTGAACTCCCTCCAGGTACCATCACGAGTTGGGCTGAGCTGTAGAGGGTGTTCCTAGAAAGATATTTGCCACGATCGAAGAAGCTGAAGCTTAAGGAACAAATTATTAACTTTGAGTAATTCCGTGGAGACTCTCTTAGCACTACATGGAGAGATTCACTAAATGCTTGAGGATGGTCCCTGATCATAAGATTGTTGATGATGCTTTGTTCGAGATCTTTTATAGAGCACTTGATGATAATAGGAAAGCATATGCCAACACGATCATGGGAGGTGTTTTTCTTAATCAACCGTTTGAGTTAGTGGGAGAAAGAATAGAGTAAGTGGTGAAGACCAACAAAGCATGGGGTCAGAGTGAGCATGGTAATACAAAAAGTTCTTGTGCGATTACCATAAATAGAGCAAGCGAAAGTGAATGAAGAGATTATGGAGCAATTTGCATAACTCTGTACAAGTATGGATTTGGTTTTGAAGCAAAACCAAGCTAGCATGAAGGCTATTCCAACCCTCAATTACTCCCGCATATGATGATCAATTCTTTGATGAGGATGCCTGTTATATAAGCAACCAAGTGATAGGTTTTTAGAAAATTCCCCAAGGATCCAACTTGGATTGTTGGAGGCAAGGTTCCGAGAATCAAGGTCGAGACTTCACTTAAGAAGGTACATATATAGATAATAGTGGTGGATACTATGAAAGAGAAAGAGTGCCACACATAGAATGGGTGAGAAGAGAAGGCTACAGAAGTGGTTCTTATGTGCCACCACACAATTTTGATGTCGAATCAAGCAGTTCTAGGATCGAAGATATGTTTGAAAAGTTGTTCAAGCGAGAGACCATCAAGATAAGACTCTCAAGGGAATGAAAGCAGATATCTCTAGTGTTAATCAAAAGATAGAGTCTCATTCAGTAGCAATCAAACAACTTGAACAATAGTTTAGGCAAGTGCCTTCACAATTAAACCAATGCCAAAAGGGCACCCTACCAAACAATACGGTTTAGAATCCAAAAAATGAAGGGCATTGCATTGCTATGCCAATTTGGGTGGATGAAGTCATCGAGAAGGGTCTTGATAGTGAAGTTGAAGTCAAGGTAGAAGATTCGAAGTGTGTTGGGATGCAACAACAAGGGATAAAGGAGCATGACAAAGGGAAATCCATCACAAAACCTCCTCCTCCATTCCCTCAAAGGCTCAAAAAGAAGGAAGAGGAGGGTAAATTCAAACACTTCCTCTTTATATTGAAGCAACTCTCCATCAATATCCCTATTGTAGAAGCATTGAAGAAAATGCTAGGATATGCTAAATATATGAAGGATTTAGTCTCCAGGAAATGCACTTTGAGCCAAGAGTTCTCATAAGAACTCCAACAATATAGTGCAAATTATGACTAAATGTCTTGCTCAAAAGCAGGAAGACACCGAGGCATTCACCACACCTTGCACTATAGGTGATGTTGAATTTGTAAGAGTATTATATTCCTTAGGACCAAGCATCAATTTAATGCCATTTATCGTGTTCAAAAAGCTTGGCCTTGGTACTCCTACCCAAACACGAATGAGGTTGCTCATGGCAGATCAAACCATTAAAACACTGGAGGGAATCCTTTTGGATGTGCTTGTTAAAGTTGATAAGTTAATCTTTCTAGTAGATTTTGTGATCCTCGACTGTGAAGTTGATTTTGAGGTGCCCATCATTTTAGGGAGACCTTTTCTGGCCACCGAAAGAGCACTAGTGGATATGGATTCAGGCCAGCTGTGGTTCAGGGTTAATGATGCAGAAGTTGTATTCGATATCCATCAATCCATGAAACACCCAGATGAATGCAAGAGTGAGGTGTGGACCTTGGATGATAGTTGACAGAGGAAGATGACAAAGTCGAGCCACGATGTTAAATAAGATGCTTCTTGGGAGGCAACACAAGCATTTTGTTAATTATTTGTTTAGTTAAGACTTAGAGTAGTAGTAGTGGATTATTTTAAATTTAGAGAAAATGATGTAATTGTAATAATTTTAAGGATTCTTGTGCTTTGAGACTTGGTTTGCACGTAAGAAAATGGAAGAGCTGAATATCTGGAAAAACTGGACTAGGAGTGGCTCCTATGAGCAGGCCTACAAGTAAAATTGGACTGGGAGTGGCTCCTACGAGCAGGCATACAAGTCATAGTCTTCACTATGACTCATAGTAATGCCTCATAGAGGGGAATTATAAGCATCTAAAGTTTGTACAAACACTACGAGCCAACGTTACGATTCATAGGATGTTCTATGAGTTGTAAAAAGGTTCGTAGTGCGCAAGTATGATTTCTGAATTTTTTCTAAGTGTTGGGTTAGGTATGAGACCGGGACATACGAGCCGTAGTATGACATACAACTTGTAGTCAGGGTCTCATAGCCCCAATCTAAGGCATTTTAAAACCTAACCTGGTTTGTTATAAAAGGGTGTCAAAATAATTTTTGACCCCAATTCACCAATTTTCTAACCCTAAACATGATGAAAAACTATTTCCCATCCCGTAGATCTATTTCTGACAAAAACTTCTAGCTACCCATATCATTTTCCAAGGAAGTTTCCAGCACGGGTACCAAATTCTAGGTTTTTGAAGTGAAAGTCATCTCTCCTTCTTCTGTTTCACCTTTCAACTCAATTTGTAAGCTTTTGATTTCATTTTTTTGATTATCATTTCTAAGTTTGTTCCCCACATGAGTATAGGTTTAGTTTGATGATTCTTGAATATGCCAGACATTACTTTGTTGAGCTACGCTTGTACTATAGGGTTTGTTGACTTTCAAAATGATTGAGTTGTGAATTGAGCCTTGTTAAGAATTTGGAATGGATGGATATAAGTATGCAATTGATAAATTTTTGGTTTGAGTTGCCTTATTGTTCCTCACATAGGGTGGGAATGGTTATCGGAGTTGAAATTTAGATAGTATGGGTGTGATTGCTTGTGTTTTAATATGTGAGTTGTGATTGAATCATTATGAATGGTGATTACACTCCTTTGGAATATGTTTTGACTTGCCAATGTTAGTTTAGAGTTGAATATGCATCATTTAGTCTTGCTTTGCTCCCCCCTTATTTAAATGTGTTGAGATTTTTTATGGATTTGTCCCTTGAGTGAAAAATTAGTAAGCATTGCAGGTACTTTTATGCTCAGTTACGAGGCACTCTTATGACTCATAAGTTCCTGTATGAGTCATAATTGTCCCTCGTAGCAAGTATCAGTCACTTGTAATTCTTTCACATTCCTCATACGAGACTTACATACGACTCATAGTACTTGGTATGACCCATAGTGAGGGTCTTGTAGACTGCGGAGTTTTGAAAAAATTTCTGGAACTAGGTATGAGACTAGGACTACGAATCGAAGGCCATCCTATGAGTCATAACAGTGTCTCATATCTATGATCATAAAGCATTATTAAAGGCACAACTGGTTCTATAAGGTCAGTATATGACTCGTAGGTCAACCTATGAGTCATAACGGCATTTGTACCTGCACATCTGCAGTTGCATCAATTCTTATTTTCCCTTCATTTAGTTTTGTTCTTTGTTGTGTGTTAAGTAAATTTTCTTAATGCTCATATATGTTATTGGTTGTGTTGCAGATATCATGCCACCTAACGATAACAGGACTATGCAAACATTCAGGTGCAGACTAGTAATTGAGTCTTTCGAGACTGAGAAGTCCGAGGGCTCAATTGAAGTCCACAGGGCCAAGATTGACCCTTTTGCCAATGTTTCTCAATCTCGAGCCCATACAGTTTGGGAGCCAACGGAAGTTACAAGTTCCTCGCAATCTGAAAAGGAGGCACAAGAAGGGGAGAAAATGACTTGGGGATTAGTTTACCGCAGATGACTCCTACACATTCCAATTTTGAATTAGAGAGAGAGAGCACTTCTTATATTAAGCAGGAGGAGGCCCAGTCTCAACCCCCAGCAAGCCCTAGATAGAGTGTTGTGGGCATGAAAGAGATCTATGACCAGGGGCTAGAAGATAAGGGGCATGGCAAGCCAATTCGATAATTTCACGAGGAGTCCAGGTTGAGCACATCAAGTTTAGATAGAGTACCTGACTTGGATATGAGATTAGATGAGCACGGGATCTGTTGGACTATGCAGCAGCTAGGCAAGTATGCCCTTACATAGTTTGAGTTCTATGCAGCTTATCTAGTGACTCTCCATTGGGGGTTGCCAAAGAACAAGAAGCCAGTCTAGCAGCCTAGGCTATAAGTGGTGATAATCAGGGGAAGAAAAGTTAACATCTTGGATAAGACAATCCACCGAGTACAGTTTGGGCCTACCTATGAGCACCCCAGTCGACCGTTGAGTATGATAGCCAGATTGATAAAATGAGAAGAACGGTTATTGGGAAGGATGTTAGCGTTAAGACAGAGTTATTACGATAGATTACGTATCAGATCTGCAATCCAGGTGTGGAACCTACATGGATCACAAACTATGCAGACTCGATTGTGAAGGCACACCTGTCATTCTGGGCAAAGTTTTGGTGGTCTCTCATCTACTAGCTTATTAGGCCAACTTTCTTGGATAATGTAATCACCCTTGAAAGGGTTGTATTATTGGACAATATCCTAGATGGTTATTCTATTGATTGGGCCCAAATTATGTCAGAGCATATCCACAAGGCTACAGCTCGGACGAATACCTCACTGCCATTTCCAATTCTTAGTCATCGACTATGTAGTGCAGCAGGTGTTCCCATCACCCCCATCGGGTCCCTCATGTGGAGGCTACACATACTATGGATACTAGCCTAATAAAGGCCAATGAGAACCCAGTGGCCTTACCACACACAACTCCTCCTATTCCAGAGCCTTTTCTCGTAGATCCTCAGGTTCTAGCTCTATCTCTCGCTACTACAGGGACTACTACGGCCACAACAGAGCCTATACCTATAGCTAAGATTGACTCGACACCTTTATCCAGCACTCTAGTACTAGTAACTCCTTCTGTATAGGTTGACGCTCTGTTCTCTGTTGTTGTATTTCAAGCTTTATTGCGCAGGGTTACTGTAGTAGAAGAGAGGCTACGAGATTTATCAGCATGGGTCCAGCCATTGATTGATCAGTCTATTTGGGACACCGAGGAAAGGATGAAGGAATTTGCCCAAGATTTAGTTGATGATAGAGTCCGAGCAGTTGATGCGCGAGTCAATGCTTTCGAGGCTAGAGTACAGAAGAGGCTTGATGGTGGTAGGCCTATGGACACGAATGCGGTGATTGATGAGTTGTCTAAGTTCAAGGATGATTTATTGTACCTATTGGCAACCCTCATTCCAGCCCCAGAGGTAGCACAAAAAGGTGACGAGGCTTTTGATTAGCTTGCCGACCTTCCAAACACCCGGGGGAAGAGGCCCTTTGAGCATGCTGACCCAAAGTCGACCTCGAAGAAGCCTAGATAGGAGGAGGATACCATACCTGTTGAGGTAGTGCAAGAGTCAATTATGTTGGTGGCTGTGCAGAGAGAGAGAGCACAACATACCCCACCTGGAGAGTTTACTTTCGACACTACAGCAGAGGAGGAGAGATAGCCTCAAGGCCCTGTTGATCAGACCAAGACTGGTGCATGAGCACCAATATGTTTGACTTCTTTTGACCCCAATTTTATCTTGACATCTTGGATACTTTGTTTTCCTTTTTAGACAATCTTGTTTTTATGTGGTTTTTGGTTGTGTTTTAATTATATTCATGTCCGATGTTATTTTTACTTTTACTTTGAATGTTTATTTTTGGTTTTTAATGAATGTATGTATATGTATATCTATATTATAATATTTTGTTCTTGTTTTTTCTTTTCTTTGAGGACAAAGTATCATCTGTTGGTGGGGTTGTGAAAGTTATGGATTAAGGTGAAGTCTGATTAGCTTCAATGTCCATAACTTCCCCTATTTTTTATCCCAAGTTTCTTTGCATGTTTCTTTTTCCTTTTGGATGTTTAATTTCTTGTCGAATCGATATGTTTTAGGAAGTATAGATAATTTGTAAATGTATAGTAATGTTATCTAATGGCATATATATAGCTCTTAAATCTACTTTTAAACTTTTGATGCAAAATTGAGTACCCTAAAAAATTTTGAGGTTGTGATTATTGATGCATTCATATATTTTTGGGGTATATTGCAATGCTTGTTCTAATATTGTGAAGGTAAGCTGAAACTGAAAGCATGACCTGTGACTCTATACTTTATTGTGGATGCAAATACCATGTGTGTTGTGAGCTTATTTTGATACATTTATGTACCATTGTATGAACTCAGAACTTGCCCTAGTTCTCTAAGATTGGTTTGGTGAATTGGTTGATTTGGAAGTTATCTTAGGCCTTTGTTCTGATAGTAATCCCACTTTTGCCTATATGACCTACCAAATGAACTAGTCAATCCCTTGTTCCAAATGTTTGAGCTTCTCATGTATTCATATTTTTTTCTTGACACCTTGCTAATCTCACCTCCTTTGATGAAATACCCTGATATTGGCCCTGATCCATCCTTGAATATGTGAACCTTGATTGAGGCTAAAAGCCTAAGTTGAGGTTGTATTGGTGGCCCTGGTTTGAGGCATAGATATTGTGTACATCACTTTAGGCTAAAAGCGTAAGTTGAGGGTGGCCCTTATTGTGGTAAAGTAACAAATATGAGGTAGTTAGTTGAGGTGAAAAGAAAGAAAATTAATAATCATGAGCCAAGTGAAGAAAAAGAAAGAAAAAAGTGCCTGGAGTTGAAAAGATTAGCAGAAATGAGCTCAAAATGAATGCACAGCTGAAAAGTGAAAGAATAAACACCCAGGAAAAAGCTTTAAAAGGGGGAAATAAGGGAGGAGTTGGTGAAAGGGTTGGAGTATGAAAGAAAAAATTATTGGTAAACATGGTTCAAGGATAGCTTTTAGTCACAGTTTGCCCAAAATACCATACCAAAGCCCACTAAGCCCATGTTACAAGCCAATAAGTCCTAAAGTGATCCCAATCTACTTTTGAACTAAACCAAAAAATAAGCAGTTGGGGGCAAGTTTATGGTGTTAGTCATTGTGCATGAATTTCAATTATGAGAGTGAGAATGCTTCCTCAATCCCTGATATCTGAATGTGCTTGAGTATAAGGGACTTCTTTCTAGTGAGGGAATTTGCACTACTTGATTGGTATATGACTATTCTAGTGATTGTGGAAGGTTGATACTCCTTAGCTTATCATGGTTGGATTGCCAGGTATCTCATTGTGTTCCTGTTTGCTAAATAGTTTTACAATCCTATTTAGAAAATGGTAGTTGGGTACTGAATTAGAGATGTTGATATGTATGACATAAGTCTAGTTGCTATGTATTTCTCTTTGTCTGAGTAGATTGAGTCATCGCTTGAGGACAAGCAATAATTCTAAGTTGAAGGTTTTGATGTGCTGTCAAAATACGGCCTATTTGGTACCTGAAACAAAGGATTTTGTGAGTTTTTAAAGCGACTTTTTAGTGTTTTGATGTGCTTTTGTTTTAATCTTGTAGAAAATTTAGGTTGGCATGATTTTAAAAAAAAAGTTGCAGATTTTGCTAAAGCATATGCCATACAAGCCCACCTACAATCGTAGTTCATACTATAAGTCAGGTTGTATCGTAGTAGGAATCAAAGACTAAAAATAAGAAATCTGCCAAGTAAAGATCATTCCTACTAGCCTAGCTCATGAGTCGTAAGACACTCTATGACTCATACAGATGGACTCGTAGATAG
>JAOTQJ010080879.1:0-12582 GCA_025642045.1 Solanum sejunctum
GGAAGGTAATGTTATGCTGTCCGTTTTTAGATTGTGTGGAATTGTGATGTGTTGTGATTTGTGGGCTGTTGTAAGGCCGTTATGGACTTAAAATATGTTGTACATGGTATGTATATGCTAATGTGTATTAGAGAATACGATTAGGGGAGGAAAAGTTAAAGGAATACGCCGGGTTTATAAACACCCGCTTGCTGCACATGTATTATTTTCTTATGTGATTGAGATGCCAAGATGTACTCATTGTCTTCTAAAGCTAGTTTTATCCTCTACTATGTTATAGATAAGTATTTGGAGGAAGGGAAGGTTATCTTGAGGTAGTAACGAGGTCATATAATGAGGTATGTAAGGTTACTTGATTTTGTATCACTTGGCATGAAATATAGATCTCTCCTTGGTACATAAAGGCATTCACCAACTCCGACACAACTATTAACCATGTCTCCACTTTTGTACATATTCATATGATTCCATACATAGTACCTTCAAACCTGCCTAGATACTTTGACACCAATTTACATGAGTTCCTGCTACAAAATAAAGTTCACAAATTATTCCAATTCATATGCATTTTATTATTTACGTAACATATTCTTTTCACAGTCATGTTGTCCTGTATGATTTTCCACATGTCACATGTTACGTATACAGTCTTACAGCTCCAATATTATGGCCACCAAAAGAATCATCTCAAAGGTAATTAAAAGATACAATATATAGTTTTGATGGGTGGTAGCCCGAGGGGGTTCATACAGCTCCCATACTGATGTCCCTTACGGGGGACCTGCATTTTGTGCTGCAGGTACAGGTGCTAGTAGATCTTCCCAGTAGGAGTACAGGATATTCAGTTGTTGTCATCAAGCTCCAAGTTGCTTCGGGGCTTTGTACATGTCTATAACTTACATGTTTTTATTGCACAGTTTGTTAAGGTTGGGCCTGTCCCAACCCTTGTTAGATATTTTTCTTTATTTAGAGGCTTTGTAGACTATGTAAAGCACATTGAAGTCATGTTTCGCACTTTAGATAGCGTAGCCTCAACGGCCTAGTCATATGCATTTCCTTTTGGCTTGTTATCACTGTTTATCTGCTTAAAGGCATATCAAATGTATGAACCCCTTATAATATGTACAAAACGCATATAGTTACACGTTGGTTCTCCCAAGACTTATCGGCAATGGGTGCCGGTCCGCCCTATGGGACTTTGGGGCATGGCATAAATAACCAACCAAATAAAATAATTTATCCCTTATTCCAAATATTTGAGCCTTACATGTACCCTTTTCTTTCTTCATACCTAGATAGCCTAACCTTATCTAGTGAAATACCATGATATTGGCGCTAGTCTATCTTTGAATATTTTGAACTTTGATTAAGGCAAAAATCCTAAGTTGAGGTGGCTACCAAATGTGGCCCTGGTTTGGGGATTGGATATTATGTACTTCACCTCACGTTAAAAGCCTAAGTTGAGGGTGCCCTATGTTGTGGTATGGTAGTAAAAATGAGGTAGTGAGTTGGGAATAAAAGAAAGATTAGAAAGTCACGCACCAGGTAAGAGAAAAAGATACCTTAGAATGAGCGAAAAAGCAAAATTAGTTTGAAAATAATGTACAAACTGAAAAATGAAGAAAAAATATCTAGAAAAGCTTGAAAATAAAGAATAAGGGGGAACAAAGTGAGAATGGTTGAGTTGTTAAGGTGAAAGTTTTGAAAAGCGTGGTTCAAGGTTATCCCTTAGTCACTAATTGTCCAAAATATCGTACCAAAGTCCCATGAGCCCACATTACAAGCCTATAAAGTCCTAAAGTGATCCTAGTCCAATTAGTCAACAGTTCGGATTGTGAGTATATGGGCAATCCTATGGTATTAGTCATCATACATGAATCTCATTTGTGAGAGTGAGTATGCTTGCACAGTCCCATGAGAAACTTTTTAAATCATATTGATTGTTTAAAAGGTACTTCTTTCCTTCGAGGGCATTTGCATTGCATGATTAGCATTTGACTTGTTCAGTGAATGTAGATTGTTGATACCCCTTAACTTGTCATACTTGGATTGTCAAATGTATCAATATGTTATGGTTTGCTTAGTAGATACACGATCATGTTTTTAAAAAGCTATTATGTGTATTTGAGCTGAATTTAAGTATGGTATATACCAGTGGGTTGACTATTATATACTGATTTATTATCTATCTAGATTGAGTTATCCCTTGAGCACAAGCAACAATTCTAAGTTGTGGGTGTTGATGTGCTGCCAAAATACAACATATTTGATGCCTAAAACATGGGATTTTATTCCTCAATGTGATTTTTTATGATTTTTATCTATTTTGTATTTATTTTTACAGAAAATACAAATTGAGTTGATTTTGAAAAAAGTTGCAATTTTTATTGATTTTGAAGAACTACGTGCCTCACTATGAATCGTAGCCCAAGCTACGAGTCGCAAAGGTTGTTCATAGTAATTAAAAGTGTTCAAAACTAAAATTTGAGAATTTGAAGTTCAGCTATACGAGCTCATGGTATGAGTCGTAGTCCTTTCTACGACTCGTAGAAGCGGGCCTCATAGCAATTAACAGTGTTGATTAAAATTGGATCAATATGTCAAGTGTTGACCATGAAATGCCAAGTGTTGACCACGAAAGTCCGATTACGACTCGTAGATCACCCTACGAGCCGTAGACTAAATTTTCTAATTATTTTAAGGACCTTTTTATAAATAGTATAAATAGTATATGTTAGGGTTTGACGAGCAGCTTTTCACTGGTTTTGAATATTATTGATATCATAGAAGTTTGTAGAGAGGTTTTGGGAGAGAATTTTTAGGGTTTTACTTTGAGACTCAAATTTGAGAATCTAGATTCACTTGTGGATTAATCTTATCATTCAAGCTTGTGATTTTAATTTCAAAAAGGGTTTCATTGTTCTTTAATTTGCTTGGGTAAGAAATCTTCCATGTCTTCTTATTTTATTATTTATTTGTATGCCCAAGCCATGAGTGGTTAAACCCACAACTTGGGGTTGTGGGAACCATGAGTAGCTAGCTTAATAACCCAAATTTATTTACACTTCTTGAGTTGGGTATTTGCATGTATTATCCATTTTTCTTCATTTTGCTTGTTGTTTGATGGTGGCCAACATTAAACTCCACCTATTTTCATGATCCCGATCAAGATAGTGATGAATAGGAAAAGGAAATAGGTGATAAAATTTAATTGATGTGTTCTCGTCTAATCAACTAAACTCTATCAAAGAGAGGAGGGATGGTCCCTGCAAATACAATAAGAGAATCATAGTAACATGATAGGCAATATGTATAATTATAGTAAGGAATAAAACTCAATATGGTGAATGTTCAATGCATCAATTAAAATATCTCTTGAGGTAATATAATAAACATAACTCATCATATACATAACTATGTTGGAGGAGACCATAATCGACATTTAAAATCATGCGAGCTACTACATGAAATTCAACATAACCCCTATGTTGGCAAAGGAGACTACTTTCCAGGTAGACTCCGTTAACTTATGCATGCACATCTTTAACTTTAACTTTTCTAATGTGGATCCACTAGCCTTAGTTTACAAGGGCTCCTATGGTGGCACATAGTTAATGAAATAAGAAGTTGTTTCTAAGGTTCCCTTACCAAACCCCACCTCTATACCCTACTCGGTGCTAAGTTAAACCCCACGAAATAGTTTAAAATACTATCATAATTATGCATTCATAAGCTTTAAAACATAAACATCTTCATAATAGGAATAGCTCATTCACTTAGGAATTCCATTAAGTGAGAACTTTTCTTTTACATGGAGGGGTCTACATTTCGTGAGAATTGTCCTTTCACCATCTTTAAAGCATCATAAGGATATCATAAAATACTTTATACACTTTCATGAATATCAATTAAAAAGTCCTTATCATTCATATCATGCTTTAATAAAGAACTCAACTTAAAACTTGGTGGGTCAATACATACAGAATTTGAATCATGAAATTTAAGAGTGTTATGCACCATAAAGTGAAACTTGATCATTCAACCATTGTCAAAACAACTAGCCATAATTATTGAAAACCGTAGATAGGGCAACATGAAAATCATCTTATAAATCAACCCATCATAGGCATAATATAATATCTGATTAATATAACTCATGTAATTGAGAATACATCATAAATTTCATTATTTAAAGAGAACTCATGAAACCTATGAAATTCCATAACTTGAAGATGAGGTAAGATAGGAAATTGTTTGAACTTTGTGGATGCAAGGACTCCATAAATCAAAACCCAGATGCTTGATTCAGAATGCTAAAAAAGAACTTGAAACTTGAAGTAGGAAACTTGGAAACACTTAGTTTTCTTCTTGCCTTGGAGAGGATTCTTGCCTTAGAGAAATTTAAGATTTGGAGTGGGGAGTTAATGAGAGTGTGAGTTAGAGTTGGGAACTGATATGAGTAGAATTAAGACTCGAAATGACATAGTATTCAACTTAAGGTGTGGGGAAAGGATGAAATTACTCTTCATCATAATTGTCGAGACCCAAACCACGACGACTATCTACGGTTCATAAAATGGTTTATGGATTGTGGAAAGGGGTTTTTATCCTAGTTATATTTTTGGACCTCTAAAATAGTCATTGAACCTTAATCTACGACCGCTCTTTATGATTCATAAAATAATTGATGGGTTGTAAAACCTACTCATAAAAGTTTTCCACACTTCTAAAAATTTTCAACTCAGGATCCAATCTATGAGACTATCTTATGGCTCGTAAAATAGATTATGACACGTTATGTTTATCCATAGTTCAAGATTCAGAAACCCAAATTTTGATCAACATAGACTCCGATCCGTGAACACCCCTTTATGGTTCGTAGTTTCTTTTACAGACCATAAACACCCCTTGTAGATTGTCCCCATACTTAGCCAAATTTTCACCCCATCTGCCTCAATGCATGATCATTGGTTATGACCTGTGGTTTGAACCATGAGCTGTAAATAAGGCTTATACATTGACCTATAAATTTTCTAGCTTCAGTACTTTTTGTCTTCTGTACTTTCAAACTTACGGGGCCTTACAGACTCGAAAAGGCAAAAGATGGGCCATCCAAGTTAAAGGAGATAGAAATGACCCCAAATTGGCAGGTGCTCACCCTTATCTCCAAAACTGACTACAACAGGCTCAATAACTCAGTGGTGACGACTAGTACTCAAACCTATATTACGAAAATAGATGCAGAGTGTAGCATCAATACCACAATAACAGGTACTCAATAAGCATCATAGGATAACTGAGCAAGAAAGATAAAAACAATATAAAAAAGGGAAATAAATCTACACCAAAGTCAAAACATAGAATCTATGGTAAAATAGATAAAAATAGTATGAACAGCAAGAAACCAGCTAAGAATGCTAACCTAGCTACTCTCAATCAGGCCCCCATAAGCCTAGTCGAGATACTCATGCACAATTTAAAATAAAACCTAGACGGACCCCCAAAAGCCTATCGAGTACAAAAAATAGCTATGAGTACTATTTCTATGAAGTAAATTTGTAACTCCGAGAACTGAAGATTACTATACAATTCGAAACCCAAGAATTCTTGAAACCAAATAGTCAAAAGTAATGTAGGGATTGAGGATAGGACTGGGACCTAGATGCTCATCCTAATTCAACAAAATCAAGGTAGCCTGGTACAAAGATACTCATTCGAATTCTCAATGGAATTGAGGTCGAGCCTAGTACCTAGATGTTTGCCATAGTCTAAGATGGTCAAGGTTGGGCTTGCTTCCCGGATACCCATCTAATTCTTAAAAATATCAAAGTCGAGCCTAGTACCTCGAGTCTTGCCAAAGTCTAATATGGTAAAGGTCGGCCCTAGTACGCAGATACTCTTATGCAACTTCATCATAGGTACCGAATACTCCCATTACAAACTGACCTTTAATGATTGCCAATGATCGCCTTCCATAATGCAATGAACCGGTGCAATCACTTGAGCTTCCACTAAAATCGAAAATAAGCCAAACACAGAGTCTAGTATCACCAACGCTTCTCAAAGCCATGAAATGAGGGAAATTAAGTATAAAGGTATTCATAAGAGCAATATTACTGCCTAACTGAGGCCCAATTACCAAACTCTAGTCTTTTGTGCCATTCTATAAGGATCTAGGCCAATCGGAATGATGGGGGCATCTAAAACAGGTTTCATTATCCTATACTAAGGCCAACATGCTCCATAATGACATATACATAAATTAGATAATACTCTTAAGTACTAAAAATTAACAGAAGTAGTCATATGCCTTTAATTATCCAAATTTACACTGAATAGGGATAAGACAAATTCTAACTTTTAAGATATACAAGTAAGCTACCCAACCTAAATTCCATTTATTTCAGTATGATTTTATACATTCTAGCTCAATCTAAAGAAAGAAAAGTTATATCCTACCTGTAGGTTGATCACACATGCTCTAAACTACTCCGTCGGGGCTTTTTCTTTCTGAATAGTCTCTAATGGCTACCACACTATAAAAGACAAAACGTCAGTGTCATTACAGTTATTTAGACACTAAATTTTGCAAGAAATAGGGATAGACCAACTTCAAGATTAGAAATGGAGAAGATGAGATCCGCATCCAGAATTTTAAAATTAATCCCAAAAGTAGGTTTTAAACAATTCCCCGAGCTCATGGCCCAAAATAGAAAACAATTCAAAGCTCAAAATTATCATAATTATAACATGAAACAAAAATCGAATTTTCTAAAGAACTAGGAATGAGGCAACAGCCAAAACAGTAATTTATTAGAAATGAAACCTCTAATGCACTTTTCACATAAACCACAACTCTCTCCCCATAAACCACCTAAAATAACTCCAAGAATGTCCAAAATCAGACCTAAATTTCTTAATACATTAAGTCTTGAAAATATTCCAAAAATTTACTCAACAACACATCCATGGCAACATCTAAATCCAGGAATTAACCTCAAACAGAAGTTTTAAATTAGTCTCTGAGATCACCAATGTATTCCCTATGAAAAAACTCATAAAATAGGCCTTTGAATCACTCAATTTGGACTTGAAAGGCTGATAAATCACTTCTTAAAGAAACCCAACTGAGTTGACCACATCTTTAAAGGGAAATATATAGGTCACTGATGTGACTTTCGCGCTCGCAAGGCCTAGGCCCCCGATCACAAAGGTCTAGCAAACCTCTACATCGTAGACGTGATGCAAGGCCTATGATCGCGGAGCTCCAAGAAACTCCACCATCGTGAACGAGGCATGAGCCCCGCGATCATGGAGGTCTAACTCACTGACCTTCGCGAACACATCAGGCCTGGTGTGGTCACAAAAAACAAATAGTTGACCCTGTATAAAGGTAATCAAGGGTCTTGCGATCAATAAGGATAATGGGACCTGCACCAAATATCAGCTGAAAGTTGATATTTTTCAAGTTTGAAAATCTTTAATGGAGTTCTCGAGATTCATCTGAAACTCCGTACAGGCAAACTAACTATGCTGCTCTACAAATTTTGACGTTTCAAACTCAATGGCTCAGTCGAAATTTCTTTACGATGTTGTTATAACTGCATGTGATCCCATTTTTAAAGTTATTTTTAACCAAAAGCCATAGAGGGGCTCGAAATGAGTCCAGAAGTCTCAGGAGTCAAACAAAATGTCGTTCTAGACCAAACTCATAATTTATTTTCATATATAATATATTTTTAAAAATTTCAAAATGAGTAAATCATGATTATATAATTCTCAAATCAAAATTTTTAACAATCAATTTCCAAAATGCAAAAAGCAGAAGCAGTTCTTTTTAGAAAAATAGTAAAATACTGTCAGACTTCAAAATATAATATCTCCCTCATTTTTAATCTGTTTTTCACATATAATATATTTTTAAAAATCTCAAAATGTGTAGATCATGATTATATAAGTTTTAGACTAAAATTCTAAACAAATAATTGCGAAAACACAATAAAATAGAAATTGTTTTCTCTTATCAAAAATTAGCCAACAAAAAAGTTTTAACTTAAACTTATAATATAGTGATTCCAAGATAATTTGTATGGAGATATTGAATGATGGGATCAATCAACCATGCTCTAATATTATTATAGGAAAATTCAGAGAAAAGACAAGGATATATACATCTTAAACGTGCAGAAGAATGTATTGAATTTGCTATCAACTCGAAATAGGCTCAAAGGTCGATTTCGTCTCTCAAGATTATTATAAACTAAATGTTTTCTTATTGTGTTGATTGACTTGTGAAAATAAGGATGAATTTCTTTTTCTAATTTTTTTCTTGGTTCTCTCATACCGTTTTCTCAAAAGCAGAAGACTTGCCCTTTTTATTAGCCATTAGGAGAGGTTGAATAGTTATTATATATCTCTTCCTATCTCCTTTTTCAAAAAAGTTTTAATTGTTGCCTCTTCTTTTATGAATAATATTGAATAGTTATAATATAATTGTTTCTCCTTTCTTTAAAAAATCAGATTATTTTAGTAAGATTGGATCACAGTTGAATTGATTCACACGAGTGACCCATGAGCTAAAAAACATTACTAATTTAAACTAGAAATGCTTATGTCTTTCAAATAAAATTATCATTATTTAATATTCTAATTATCAACGTAACACTATAAATATTGAAGAGCCTACTTTGAACCATAAGAAATTCGGTTAATCTTCTTTTGATTGAACTAGGCTCGGACTCATTTGTACTGTAAAAAGCTCAAATTATACTCTATTCAATGCCCAGACCTATATATAAATGTGGTTCCGCATCTCATGCTATTTTTTTTAGTATTTGTACCATTTTACTTTTCTTGTTTGTCGATTCATAACAAAGCAAAGTTGTCTTTGTTATATTTTTGTATGAAAGTAAAGAGAATAGAGTAAACTTGAGATACAAAATGCAAAAACTCAACATAAATAGCTTTTGGCTAATGCTTGCACAAAGCCTAGAATTTCAGGAACATTATTGGTTGGACGTTGATACATTATTTGTAAAGATGATGAGAAAGTCGAGGCACCATGATCAAATGGAGAGCATGTTTGGGGTGTGTCCATGCTAATGTCTTGTGGATTTATGCCATGTGGCAATTGCCAATTAAATCCATGCAACGAATCCCAAGACTATATAATAACATCTATATCCTTCCCTTCTGGGGACTCCCAATGCCTCCAATTTCTTCCAATACAAGTGTTCACCATTAAAATTGTCCCTAGCCTGCTACATGACAAGAAGCATGGTGCTTACTGGGTGAGCCTTAAGGTTTCCTTGATAATTGATTCAATGGAAGTCAATTGAGTGAAATCTTTCTCTTCCACCCATCTCTCAGGTCCAATAACACGCTCTAATTTTCCTGTGCTTTTTTAATAATTTTTGGTTGTCTAACAAGCTCATGAAAAGCCCATTCAATTGTTGTTGCTGAGGTATCTGTGCCACGAACTAATAAGTCCTGACATAATGCATTTAATCAGTGCAATGCACTAGTATATGAGATTTTTGTAACCAAATATTTTTTATAAGGCATAACATTTTGCATCACATGTGGAATATGGACAAAGAACAAATCCAACTAGAGGAGCCGCATACTTATTTTGCGCCTTCAATATATATATATATACACACACAATCTTAAAAGTATGAACTCTCTAACTTAAATATTAAATTATTTTAGTATCCTCAATTTTGTGTATCTTTAATATTTTATATTATATTAAAAACAGACACATTTTCATATTAAAGGATTGTGACTTTTTCAAAGAATTATGAATTTTTTAAAAAGTTATAATTTTTTCGATAAGTTATGGACTTTTCAAATGGTTGTAACTTTTTTATAAAGTACAATAAGAACTTTTTCATACTATCCTTTGTTAGCTATAAATAGAAGATTTTCTCATATTCTTAAACTACAAATCTTTTAAGTTTTTTATTCTTCTTCTTCTTTAAACACCCAATTTAGTATATCTTCTATAATTTATGTTACATTATATTTATTTATTAATTTATATTATATCATAGGAAAAGCTAATATTTTTTCTCATTAGATTTTTTTAAGGGTTGTGACTTTTCAATGAGGGTGTATGTGTATAACTATGAATTTTTTTTACTTCTACAGTAGGTGAAAACACTATGTAAATACACAATAAAGAGGGAACTGTTGATGAAATTGGAAGCTTAGAGTAGAAGAAAAGCCTTTTGCATAGCATAAATGGAAATAAAAGGAGTACGAAAGAAAATAAAAGAGTACCATCTGAAATTACGATTTCTTTGAAATAGGAAAGTGCAGAATAGAGGCCAAGCACTACTAGCTTGGAGTACATTATGTTAGCCTAAGATAGCAAGAGGGATGAACATTGTGAAAGTGCAGATCTGGAACAAAGCAGCAATAATTAAACTGTTGTGGCATCTGACCAATAAGAAAGACAAGTTGTGAGTTCTGTGGGTACATACATACAATATAAAGCATAATAATCCATAGAAAACACAAGCTAAACAAGCATCATGGGTTGTTAGGAAGATACTTCAAAGTAGCAAATGGATTAAGAAAGCTAGAATGAACACAGAGAAATAATGAAAGCTGAGAAGTATAGCATTAAGGAAATATACAACACCTTAAGGAGAGATAATAGCAAAGTACCTTGGAGAAGACTGGTTTGTAACAACCAGGAGAAGCCTAAGTGGATATTCATTATGTATTTAGCTATTCATGAAGGCTGTGTAAAAAGAATGAGTTGGAAAAATGGGGAGTAATCACTGATGCAATATGCTCATTATGTACAAAAAAAGTGAGTCATCAACATCTTTTCTTTAAGTGCACAGAATCAGGGAAGATATGGCATAAACTACTCAACTGGATGAACATCACTAGAGTGACTGAGGGGTGGGAAGAAGAAATTGAGTGTGCAATCTCAAATGCTTCAAGGAATTCAGCAATAGCAGGACTCTGCAGGATGACTTTGGCAGCTGCAATCTACTTGGTTTGGCAAAAGAGAAAGAGTATCATCTTCAAGAAAACTAGGAGTAGCGCAGAGGCTATTATTAAATAATGTGTCCAAAAAATTCATTGTCGAAGCACATTATATCCCAAACTGGCTAATCTTCTAAGTCTTCACAATTATTATTCATAGTATTAGTAAGTTTGTTAGTAGAAAAGATGACTAGAGCTCTGAGGTTGGGCATGTTCAAATCCTGAGTTTCAAAGTTGTAAATATTGTTTATCCGGTAATAAAAAATAGTTATAAAATAAAATTCTATTCTTCTTATTTTTTTTAAAATATCCAATTTAATTAATATTATATAACACTTAATTTGGTTCACATCACAACATGTTATTTATATTAGATTAAAAGCAGATATTTTTTTCACGTTGATTTTTTTCGAAGAGATGTGATTTGTCTAAACTGTTGTATGACTTTTTCGATGAGTCGTGTCTTTTTCGAAGAATTATGACTTTTTTGAAGAGTTCCTTTTTGATAAGGCACAACAAATATTTGTCCATATTATTCTTTGTTGGCTATAAATGAATGGGTTTCCTTGCATTTTTAAAGTATAAAATTTTTGTGTTTTCTATTCTTGTATTCTTAAAATACTCATGTGAGATTTGTAATCGCTAAGTGTGTTCATAGTTCAATAAAATTTGAACACCCCCTGACTTAAATGTTAAATTATTATTACTTTCAATAGAACAAAAAAATTAGTTAGTATTTTTTTATATTTAATATTTTTATATTATTTATATTATATTAAAAGTAAGAACTCCAATAATAAAATACTAAACAGTGAGTTAGAGTTAAAAAGAAGGAATAGAAGGTATATTCAAGAGGTGTAATTAAAAGATTGAAGAATCACTATTTTATTTTTACATATTAGAATTAGTTTTTAAATTAAGAAAAAATTCAAAAAGAGAAAAAAAAATATAATTAGACACCATAAAGAAATGTCATATCATCTTATTTATATCTAGCTTAATATTATAAATAAATAAATAAATATAAGATATTTTTGTATATACTTTTAATATGCACACAATTAATAATAGTAAGAAAATTGATACTCATTATCATAGAAACATATACTTTATTAATCTATTTATAATCAATTCTTTATCTAAACAATATTAACATTATTCTGTAAAATAGTGTATTACATAATTTGACATCTTTCTCTATACATAAGAGATCGAAGCCAAAAGAGTAATAAATTAATTGAAAAATTCTAAGAAGGTAATTTATTTTTTTACACCAAAATGGTAAAGACGTAGACCTCCTTGTGCCTTACCCTCTTTCACTTAACGGACGTCAATGAAAGAGTGGAGTGTCACATCTTCAGGTAAGGCGCAAGAAAACTTTTTTTTTCTTTTTGTTAGTTAACTTCTTATGTATATATATCTTTTACTTTATTATTTTTTTAATATTTGGCTTTTCTTCTCTTTTTATTTTTCTTCTATCATATAAGAAGCATCAATTATTATAATTATAATTATAACTATAATTATTTTATTTTTTATTTAAATTATTTAATTTTAACAAATATAATTAATTTTAAA